>VYYJ01000146.1:0-95085 GCA_021029165.1 Cyphoderus albinus | reverse complement strand
AGTATTGAATATTGAAATATTGATTTTAATATTTTACACTACATTATGCCAATAATTTCAATAAGTGCTATAAGGAACACAACCTCACAAGCAAACATCTTGGAATAAATCGAAAGGGTCATACCAAAAATGGCATACCTTGGGCTATGGCTCAGTCCCTAATGAGACATTATAATTTGAAAGAGCAGAAAATTCTGATTCTGGCAGTGTGTTTGGTTTGGCAAAACGTTTGTTGCTTCATTGCTTTTGAGGTTGTTTAAAATCATTTTTGAACGTCGACCTGATTTTCAACAATAAGTTTGCCTGCAATCATTACGTAAGATTTGCCCACTTACATAATTAGTTTTTGTAGCAAAGGCACCTCTTCAAATGCTATTTCAAACGCCACCAAAGTTGTGGAGATTCATTTTAAAAATTAGAAGAAATATGCAAGGTATATAGAAATACTATAGGTAGGCTCAATGCAGGATTTTTTGTCGTTTTGTGCTTCTCACATCACCCGATACATTTTCACACGTCACGCGTTTAGTTTATCTCTTCTCACATGCTATTTGTCATTAAGAAATGAATGAAAATGAATGAGACGGCGCAATGCGAGGGCATTGTAATTTTAGGCTAGATTTTCACCCACAACCAATTTGGACTTTGTAGAAACTATAAATAATTAATTAAACAATTAAAAGTGGTTAAATATAAACAAAAAAGAAGCTCCAAAATTTTCATTCTTCACATTAACAATTACAAGCACTTTTTGAAATCCGCGCTATAATACTCAACGGGTGACGTCACAGATCCTGAAATCATAGAGCAGAGCAAAAACGCAGTTTTTGGAAAATGCAATGCACGTCTGGCATAGGTTGCATGATTCGAACAACGATCTGAGATGAGAGCGCAATGTTATACGGAATGGATTGATCCACCTTTAGTGGTAACTTTAGTGGCCTAAGGCAAAATGTACATACGGAATTTTTAGAAATGCTAACCGATAGCGCTGTCTGGTACGTTTGCAGAATTGCGCTCGTCTACTCTTCTCAAAGATAAACAAATTAAAATCAAATTTTCTGTGATGTTTTGTTTTTCTGAATCTTTTAGAAACCTTTTTGGCTTTCCTATTTTAATGTATGGGTTGGATTATTGAAGGCAAATTTTATACGCGCTTTAAGGCTGCCAATAATCCACCCAAATATTAATCAATAGAAATTGCACACTGCTGCTCACCGCCTGTAAACTATGGTTTAAAGAAGGGTTGTTCTTGTTATAACTAGTAATTTGATCAATACAGGCAGTATATATTTCTGTAGTCTTCACGTTTACGGGACCTCGTCATTGTCTGATAATGGATTGTCAGAGGAAGCCGGCTCGTCATGCGAAGCGGGAGCCTAGCACGATAGCTTTTAGATTTAATTAAGCATGGAGGTAGGAAAGATGCGTCATCCATCGCATTTTGTTGATGTTCCTACTTTGCAGACACTTGCCTTTGGCATCGGGATTATATCTTCGTTATGATTTCCTCCCTTTTAAAATTTAGTCTCAAATGTTACGAATTTCACTTGTAGCATTTTTACGAATTAAAAAACTCCCATTACTCAAAGAAATATTGTGCTTGTTTGGAATAAGAGACATTACACATTATGTGTACCACTTATCTACAAACAAAACTGAATCAATCGGACCAAACAGAGACTTTCAAAAGAGTCGAACGTCTTCTGAGCATGACTTGGTTTTCTGAAAGGAAACAGTGTTCCACTGGTCTGTTTAAAATTTAGGGAAAGAGGGAAAATCCAATGACGGACTTGTTTTAGGTGGTTTCATGTTTCAAAGTGTTTCGTTATTTATTATTGCACAATTCCAGTTACTCACGCTTCTCGCAGCTTACATCTTTATCATTCAAAATACTGCAATCCACTACTAAACCTGTAAATCACATTTCGATCACTTCCTCATACAAATTATTTTTTATGAGTAAAACGAGGCGCCTGTCGGTCGAACCTATAATTTTGACCCTACCGTACAACCACAACTTTTGTTACAATTTTCTCGCCCACTCCCAAATCTGAGTGACTTGGTATGTACTCTAAAAGTACATTAAAACTTTCTTTTTAATGTTGTCCGTTCTTTGATGTTATATATGTTCCCATGCCACATTTCCCCCAGCTCTCTCCGATCTTTTTGACTGCGTGTGAGTCGTAGCATTTGTTACGAATAGTAACCAGGCACTATAATACTGTATAACAACGCTTACGGCCTGTGTATTTTATCCCGTGTTAGCTCTTTCCTGATATTTCCCAGGCCCCAGATCTCCGTTTTATATCAGAGAATCCATCATGTTTTATTGCAGAACATCATTTTTCTCGAACTAAACGGCCCAATTGGTGGATTGTGTCAGGGACGAAATAGGAAAAAAGATGTGGTCGTTTGCTGGACGGCTTCACAAGTAGGTAATAGACATTGAACTACAGACATCAGACAACATGTGCATGCATTTCCTTTTTCATACATCTTGATGCACATAAACATTTTTTTTTGCTCGCCTTTCTCGTCACATCACAGCACTACGTCACAGCTCCATTTTTTGTTATTTGTTGGGAAGGTGCCATTAACATTTTATTTATCTACCTGAAATATACGTACGACAGAGGAGAAAACGCTAATCATCCTCATCATTTTATGCAACATTCATCAACTTCATTTCCATTAGAAAATGCCGAACATCCTTCATCACAGACCGTATAATCTTTTGAATGTTGCAACCATATTTTGAAGCACTTAATTTAAACCAAAGAAATGGCGAACATTGATCTGTGCTTGAATGTAGCGTGCTTCGTGAATGTTAATGACATTGACATGTAATAAGCTGTGTATGTTAGCAATTGCGAGAGCGAGGAAAATGCATGTTTTCATTATTATTATTACGCTAGAAAATGCAACATAAAGTCTGCAGAGTCGTAGCTTACTTAAAAATAAACTTGACAAATTCGTGTAAGCCAATCACTTCCGAAACTGAGGAAGGTATCTTTTGTGAGGAGTGCATGTGTGTGTTCAAACTCCACTCCTGACTGCTCTTGTACACTAATAATGTTTATGAAACTCGTCATGCTCGAGTTTAAGCAGTTGTTTATTAGGCTAACCTCCTGGATTCAAAAACATTTTTGTAAGAAATTTTACTCTGCGAAATTATAGATTGTAGGTGCTTAATTCATTCCTTACAACTTGCAGTCGCTACTTACCTTTTTTATTTGCATCTATAAAAAGAAAGAAGAATGTTCTTCTAAATGATAATGTGAATGAACGTTTACACAAAAAACGGTTGCTAATGTTATGGATCGTAGACTTTCCACTTATGCGTCGTTTTTGCTCGTTACAAGTGACTCCTGACTTGCACTATGATGCGATAAAACAGATAAAACTGCAAGTACACTACTTGCATATACTCGTATTTATTATGCGTTCGAGTGCATGAGATAATTACAATATGTTGGAACAAGCGTTATTCCCAATTTGTTCTTATTTACAAGATCCACATAACCCTAAACTTTTTAGTGGATAGTGAATTGGTTAGTGCAACATAAGATTAACTAACTTAATTGGACATCTTCGCAGGCACAGACAGCGTCAGAAGATATGCTAATGTCTAATGCCATTTCTTTGTTTTTTATTGAGCTTAATTATGTTGTTGCTTTTTCAAACACTCCTGAGAACGCTGGTGAGGTCCATTTTTTATATTTATAGGGTCCATGCTCCCGTTTGGAGAAATTGAAGTTGTAATGTTCTTGAAGAAATTGATACTTCCTAAGTAAGTGAAAACGTGAAGTGCTGTCTCCTTACCTCTATTTACTTAGGCATTATACGGCAGCTCCTTGGCATTAATATTAAATGCATGGCATGATATTTATGTAAAGTTTTACTTGCACGTCACTTTATTGATACTCGTTCCTCCTTCCTGCAATTTCATTCATTCAACCATCTTTTGCCTTCACTGTAGTCTGAATAAGCAATGAAGATATTCGTTTAAGCTTCTGTTGGCGTCTCTTAGGAAGAATTGAGTTTTCTTCCTCATGATTGTATGAGCAACTGCTTCATTTCATTTTCATTCACTCGGCTCCCACTTTGCTCAGCTAAAATAACTTTTCATTTTGAAGGTGTATGTCTACTGCGGACGAATACTTTATGAGCTTGCCTATGGACAACTGACACGTTAGCTGCTAACTTTCTAAAACATTTTGTTTAAAATAGGTTCCAAGGAAAGGTGGAGTAGAATGAGGAAGAAAAGTGGAAAATATAATGCAATAATCATAAAACGATAATTAGCCCATCCTCCACATCAAATCTCCAGCTTCGCGGTAGTGCTACGTTACCCGGACTCACGATTTTAAATTGCTTGTTAAACTGACAGCGCAACCATTTATTTATTCCTATGAAGACATTTACATCACCTACATTTCCCAACATTCATCACAACTCTTTCTAAACAATTATTTCTCTGCTTTTATTAACCCAACACCCACAATCCGTTGTTTAGCAGAACAGCTTTCCATTTCCATCTCTTGCTCACCACGTCGTTGTGTTACAGCACGTTTTCCAGACACTAGTGACAAGCATATTAGTAAACAAGACCAGACGTCAGTTCTAAGCCAAGACTTTGTCCGGAAGATATGAGTTGTGAGTGAGTGGTTATATTGCGTATAGGCTGCCAGCATGCATTAATAGTCACCCATCTATTTATGGGCTGCTTATTTCCTTCTTATCCGAATCTGACGTGCCAATCAGCTTATCAGCCCAATGTAGCTAGTGGCTTAACAATATTATTCAGAGGAGTCTTGGCTCCTATGCTGCACATTTCTGCAGGGGTCTACATTTTTCCCCATTTTATTCCAGCGTAAGAGATCAACTTAAAATACAACAACGACTGCAGTCAACATAATCAAGTAAACGTAATATGTAAACACAATCAAGTGAAGGCGTACGATATTTACACTTCTGCTCTTAAATTTCCTTATCGTTGGCCTGTAATTTGGTATAGTGCCTGACGTAAACGCTTATTACCAACTTGACAGGGACATAGTCTGAGATGCAATAAGACTATAAGTGAGTACTCTGTTTCCTTAACTCACAGGAAAGGCGGAAAAAGCCGTACTTTTATTTATATGTGTATTATTGCGTGTACACATTTCATCGTCTTATCAGCATTTGCTCTCAGTTTATTTGGGCCTGTATAACCAAAGTCATTTCTTTCTTCGTGATTTCTGGAGCTGGCTGTGCGTACTCCGCGTGCGTCGTCACGAGAGAAAATATGAAAACGCAAGTTATGACTGCTTATCGCATCTTCTCATCCATAACCAACTTATTCATTCTCTCTCCTTCCTCTCTTTGGGCATTATCCCATTAAACACTTATGTTTGTTGGAAACAATGAATCTTTATTGTTGTGCACCAATATTATTACTTCATGTAGTTCGCATTCCTATGCGATTTGCATTCAAAACGTCTTCATCTTCCCAAGAAAAGTGCTCGTTCTGTATTATTTACACGTGGGTTGTGAAATTGTGTTTTTTTAGAATGTCTTCGAACTTACAATGAACAATTCAAGAAAATGTTTCTAACTTCGTCGACACCGTAGAAGTTACAATTCTCTGAAGACTGAATCGACAAAATGTTTCTTGATTGTGTACCTCCCCGTATCACTTCGACTCTTACGTAAATATGAGTTTCCGTTTTTCAGCAGACACAAAGAGACAAGGCAACGCAATGTAATACACACACAGAGAGAGAGAGAGAGATTAGGGGAAAATTCTGAACGAAACAACTTAAAGAATATTAACCCAAAGAAAAAGTTGTATTAAGCATAATGAGATGACATACTGCTTTACTGAAGTACGCGTAAACATGAGATCTATTTACATGGTTGGTGGTGATGGTACGTCATTCACTACAAAAGTGAAGTTTTTTTTAAAGAGTTCGTTGAATTCAATTCAAGAAAAAGACCTTCATTTGTAGCATGTACACACAAGCCAGAATTCAATAGTAGATGGAAAGTGAAAGACAGAAAAGCAGATGAAGAAAAGTGAAGATAGATTTGAAGGTTGGAATAGTCTTGAATGTTACACAAAATTCAAACGTTTAGCTCCGTCAGCTTGGGATGCCACATTATGTAGTAGTGTAAGTCAGAAAAAAGAATGAAACTGAAACTAAATTTTCTTACAGTTTGAAAGGGAAAAATTGGAAGAATGGAAAAAGTTTTAGGGTAAACGAAGTTCTACTGCTCTCTCAAAAATCGTAATATGATTCAAAAGAACTTGCTGCTCAATAGATTTACTTTTGGAGTAAACTGTTCAAGTAGCACAAATTTCGTATATAGTTCCTCAGATTCGTGTTTTGGCACGTACATGCAAACACAATAAAAATTTAGTGTAATTTTTTTGAAGCGAAGGAAAGATGCATTTTCATTTTGAAAATTGTGTGTTAAGGGCAAAGAGGACTAGAAATCTCTCAGTCTAATAGTATTATCTTCTTTGCATCCATCATCGTCTTTGTTGAGATGGTTGCTCTGGTTGTAATCTCGCTAGCTGCGACTTGATTTCTTGAAAGGAAGTGAACTTCTGGGCTTAGCTCATCACCACGAGTAACAATCATTTATGCAAGGAAACATGTAAAAATAAAATAAAATGAAAAATAACGTGAGCTATATAGTGAAGGCGCATTTTCCGTTTTCTTCTAGTTTGTTGATGGTAACATTTTAAAATCAAAATACGGATTTACTCCGACAATGCAGACACGCTGTTATAGAAAGTTGAATAACACTAGCCACAATACCACTTATGTATTTGCATCGGGCGTGGATATTTTTGTAGATCATCAGTCGTGCAATTGCCAGGTCTACTGACTCATAGTCTCACAAAAGTAAGTAATAACTAACCCAGTCGCCTCGCCAACGCCATGCAACGCGCAGACTTTCATAATGCAATGGTTCAATACATCGCTGGCTTCCTGCAAAGCAAACAACAAACATGAACCCAATCGGTAAAAAAGTCCGCTCGCTCACACAGTTTTAGCCAGTGTTGGTTTAGAGCTCGTGGAGGCTGCACGCACGAAGTTGAATGCTGCGCTGAACAATGAACGTTTGTAACAGTTTTTGCGATTGTTGATGCGGCTCTGGTTATTTTGGTTTCTAGCTGATAGCCATTCTTTACGTAGTAGTATTCAGGAATCACGGTGAAGTGATGGTTCTGTAGTTTCTGGAGTACATTATTTTTTATATCTCTATTTAGCTGTGTCATTTGTGTGTGCAGACTCTTCCTGTCGTTTGTCTTTTTCTTTCGCTATCGCCGTGTAGAGAAGCATGCAAAATAATAATCTTTCAAGCGGCAACCGTAACCAATTCTCTTGGGCCTTAATTATATAAATAATAAAACGTCACTTCGTACAAGTACTTCGTCTCGACAATAACAAAAAAGACTTTCCATAACGGCTGCTTGTTCCAAATAACATACTGTGGGGTAACAATTGATTAGTTCTTTTCTTTGACAATGTTGCATCATCTGTAGAACAGTGACTTGAGTAAGTGAATAGTCCTAATGAAAGAACTGCAGGAGAAATATATGGTAATTTTATACACTAGAAGCGTACTCATGAATATCTGCTATGGCAGATGAGGCGCAGCTTTTGTTCTCTCCAAGTAGAAAATTCTGCTAAAAGTTCGTCCACGTCCCACCATCCAGCCATTGTCCAGGGCCAGTGAATAGTATTACGCTTGAGGATGATGTGGTTGTGTTACTGTACAATAACTTTGTCATTATGAATATTATTTTTATAAATGCATGTTTATTATCTGCATTTGTATTTAAGGAAAAAAATGTGCTTTGCTCGTCTCCAACAATAATGCAATTGTGGTTTTGTTGAGGCCGAGAGTAGGAAGAAAATGAAATAGCAGTAAACTTCTCCTGACACAAACATTGTTTAATAAATGTACTCGACTTCAGGAGACTCCACTCACTCCACTTCTACTTTTTGGTAAATGCCTTCCACTCGAGGCTAAGGAAGGCGCAACCAATCTGAAACAGTGAAATGTTTAGCGTAATATATGGAGAGAGCTGAGAAAATCCCTGCAACTTTCGAATCAAAAAGTACACAAGAAGAAAGTGGTCTTGGTGGACATGGAAAATATAGGAAAACATTAGCAGACTAATGGACCAAAATACAGAAGCAGTGGCACACTAGCAGAACTGATTGTGAGTGAACACTCTCGGTGGTATGTCTACAGTTTCTGGCCTTGGCTCATGAATGTGCCTTTGTTGTTTTCCTTCATTTCTCCATTGTCGTTCTCTTATCTGTCCCATAATAAGCTCCCTGTGTTTGGAGTTTTAGTGGTTTTGTTTAAGATGTGCGAAGAAATATGAGGGGAAAGAGAGAAGAAAAAAATAACGCGTGGGACGATGTATTACAATAACAATAATAGTAGTTTGACCAAACTCAATTTTACTTACTAGCCTTTTAACTATGGTGAACTAAGCGACCTTCTGATGTTCGTGGAGGAATGAAACTATGGGTAAAATGCCTTTCTCACTCTTCTCTAGTCTTATTGTGCACCGATATGACACGGACGAAATGACTCACTTGTCGCTGCCTTTATTGCCGTCTTCTCGTCGGCGTTGTCTTTCCTTTCTCTAAGAGGAAATCCTCCGCAGTTGTACTTGTTTTCCAATCATTTCTCCTCGAATCTGGAAGTTGAAGACATGGAAAGAATCGCTGATCATCAAAGCATGACGAATGGTATGTGCTCACTTTTTCCATTGTAAATGTGAATCGATTATCTGAATTACAATTTCAGGGGTTGTGGCTCTCATCACTCTGTGTCTCCATCTAAACACTCAAGTTCAGAGAAAAGGGTGGCTAATTTTTTTTATTGTCGCCACCACTTACAGAAATAATAGGTTCCTTGTAGCATCTAGGGCAATATGGTAATGTGAGTAAGTAGCTCATTGCTGGTATATTCATTCATAGGTTCATATAAAGCTGTACAAATATTCATAATGGTTTCCTTTCCTCATTTCTCCTGGGTTTTTTACATTTACCCAATGCTGGCGCATCTGCGATGTACCTGAGATCGAGGAGTTAAGATATTTAAATGGAATATATTTTCTTTTCAAAAAGGGTTTCGTTCATCCTGTGAGACGACTTGAGTGGAAAGGCGCAAGAGGATTTTTGCTTTCAAAATGCTAAATTGCAAGAATCGCTTTTACTTCGCCTGCTGCTGAGACTAAATTATGCACGCCTTATTACTCCGGGAGATAAGTGTCTGACTGCGGCGATATAGTAAACTGTCATGATACTCTGCATTTCAAATCAGAGAGTAATGAAATACAGGAAGAGAAACGCAAAGAAGGTACCCTTTGCCCCTCTCCTCATCCCTCTCCAAATTATAGGATTTTGCATGGTACAGACATGAGCACCGCATGTAATGAATATATCAGTTTGACTTAGATGCATTTCCCGTGATTTTCGTTAGAAATGCCTTCAAGTCAAAATGGTCGGCTGTCGGCTTAACTAGAATTTTGCGGGCATAGTGCATAGTAATAATGACAGTAATAATAATAATTAAAAACATCTGTGCACAGTGCACACATGATACTTAGTATGTTCTCAACTTATTATCACGATGATTTCAACAAGGAATTGTCGCCGTGGTTTCCCCTTTGGGACGAAGTTTTTCAAGAGTAAGAGAGAAAAAGCACTTGAACAATATAGTCGAAATTCCATCACGACAAGAAGTTCTCAAGTCTCTCTCCCTCAGCACTTTTGCCCCAGAGCAACAAAAAAGTTTGTACTTGTACAGGCACTAGTGGAGAGAAATTAACTAGGGGAAATGGGAACTTATTTAATAGGACATGAGTGTGAAAAGGACTCATCGTTTTGAGTTTTCTTTCCTTTAATAATGTTGAGCGTAGCCCATTACGGGTGTGCCATCAATAAAACATTCTTCCTCTAATATTTTGTTGGAGCCATCTTCTAGACCTCCATCATCATCTTGCTTTGTGGCTGCACCCATTTATGTTGATAAATAATATGTGTGATAAACGTATTTCTTTATGCCCTTAGTGGAGGAGTTATTTCTAGGAATTATCTCCCGAAAGTTGCGAAATAATTCTGAATGGCTGACTGCCTGGCGTCCTTTTATGTACCTTAGTTAACGTCGCCTTCTCTTTTATTAAAAAATTTAGCCATGTTACATCACAATAATAAGAGCGATTAAGGTAAAGTTCTTTTTATTCCGTCCGTAAATTTATTTAAAGAAAAGTGGAGTAGACACCTACCAAAATATTTCAGTCAGAGAAACATGGTCCAAAACGAAAGATGAAAAGGACTGACACCTCCAGGCACCTTTCTCATGTGCCTAAGGAAATGCTAATGTCGTTCTCAAGATTATCTTGGCGTCTCCCAAGATATGAATAGTTTTGACAACTAGTGACCCCATCATTCCTCACATTAAAGCAATTTTAGTGCATGGAAATTGTCACTCTGAAAAGAAACTTTGCCTTTGTTCTTCATTTGGGCGACCAGCTTGCATTACAGGATTTTAACCAGCGACTGAATTTTGTTGGATTATCTCTTTCTGCCGAGACATTAAGCGTGTCCAATATTCATTTCTATCTGTTAAAATTGATGTTGACGGAAACCTTTGACATTCAAATTTTAGACTTTGGAGATTATGGCCAGGAGGGGCTCTATCTTTATGGTTTGATTCTGGTTCTGATACATATCAATTTGAAATGAATGAATGATGCGAGGTCAGCTGAAGACCTTCGTCTTGTGAACATTAACTCAAATCGCTTCGTGTCATCATCATCGTGTCGGCAAGTGTTACTTGCCTCAATGCACACCACTCACTCGAGACATATTAACGTTTGAATTTAATATTACTTGTAAAAGTTGCAAAGAAGGATGGACAGACGCCTGGGTGCTCTGCTCTTTATAGATGAAATAAATGTTAACTTAATGTTGCGTATAATTTACTGACAATGTGACGTCTTGACTGTTTCACAGATTATTCTTAAATATGTTTTTCAAATGTTTAACACTAAAAACCAGAAAAAAGTGCAAAACCACATTAAAGTCTGTTTTAGTTTAAGAAATTACGGGTGTAGTATTACGCAAGTAAAATGGCTCGCAAAAAGTTGCTTTTCTAATTTAATATGTAAGCAACCTAAGCCAGTCACATACGTATACTTACTATTTTCTAAAGTAAATTTACCTTTGTCAGCAGAATACACCCATTAAAAGAAAAGTAGACCTTTGAATAAAGACACACGCACAATTAATTTGAGGTTGGATAGGTTGGCGAGTTTCAATTTTATCAATTCGCCTCGTCTAAGTGAAACAAGTCCAAAACGAAAATATCATCGACTAAATTTGATTTTATAATGAAACTCCACAGATTTTCGCATATTATCTCATTGTGGCCTGCAATATTACCAACATCTGTCTGTGCGCATTCTAACTAAATTAAAGCTTCTCCAATATCATTGGACACCTAATAAAATTTACTGTAGTGTTTTCAGGATTTATTCTAGTTTGGCTGAAACAACCTGGAGAAGCTATTAGTGTTATATTGGTTCGTAAATTTGGGTGAGTTTTCAGCAAATATCGTCAGCGAGCGAGTGGAGTTTTTTATTTGAAAAACCTCATCTAGCTCTGGCGTTTTTCCTGAGTGAAATGGGTGAGCGATCGAAGGACAGTCTAAGAAATAATAGCGGTACTCAGCATGTATTACATTACATTCCCCGATCAAGCAGGGCAACAAAGATTTTTTCTCTTCTGTCGTTTATCTTTCTTGCTTCCATTTTCCATTACAAAAATGCAATTTACTCTGTAGTTACACAACAGAAGGGAAGAGAGTGATTGAGAGAGAAAGAAGTTCATAACGGACCTGGTCTTTTGTATTAATGTTGGTTATTTATTTCGAAAAGTGGGATGATACCACAAGCCATTTTATTCTTCAAATGAAATTCTCGATCGCATTTCGATATTGGGGCACAATATCGATTTGGAAAACGCATTTGTAGCAAAATGAAAAGGGAGAAGCAGGAGATACTGACCAAAAGCAAACGAACGCTTCTACATTTTTTTCATACATGGCATTTTGTATAATAATACTGCGATATCATAAAACATCACGTAGAATTGTAAGGTTGAACAGGCTTTAGAACGTGTCGATGTACTTAGTACGTACGCGTTGTAGTAGAAGGCCCCATTTTTCGGTTTCGCCTTCGCCTGTTTTGCAATAATATAGCACAACGTTTTCTAAGTGACGGGAAGGAGTATCTCTTTCCTGGAGGCTTCAATCATTTAGCCTTTCATAGAAACAAAATATTGCGTGACTACGGCAAGAGTGCTTCGAATTTATTGCCGTCTCTCTTTGTTCTCTTTCCTGAAGTCTGCTTCAACTACTGTCAGATCTACAAAGAACTTCCTGGAGAATCATTATTTGTTTCGCTACTTTTTTGCCTTTTCGGCTTAAAATGCCAATATAATTAACAAATTCTCCAGTCTCGATTGTGCAATTTTACTAAGCCAAGCTAAGCGGATGGTGGATGGAATATTCCTTCAGTACTACAAAATCCAAATCGATCTGTTTTTGTAAACATAATGTAATTTTTTGAGACTGTTCTGAAATACATTGTTTGCATAACGCACATCCCTTCCTTCTGTGTAATATGCCAATTGAGTAGTAGCGTGCCACTATATTTAAAGGGCACCTGGCCGTAAAAGTGTTAAGCTGAATGGAAATTTTCATTTACTTGCTCCATAAAATTAAATTTTCAATGAGACTTGAAATGAAATTTTCTTATTCAATCATGGCAATGTGGAACAGAAAGAATTGCATTTCCGTGCTGATATCAAAAGGAGTGCTCAGTTTGGGTAATGTACAAAGTATTACTATTCTTGACGAAACAAACCTTACAATCCATTTACGGTTATGTGGTGACACACTGGATATCTAAGCTAATGGTGAGCTATAAGTCTTGGTTTGTCTACTATCATCATCCTAGCAAAAAATCAATTCCCTTCCGACATACGGATACATGTAAGAACACAATATCACGGGTTCCGTCTTTGTTACAACACTTCACTCATTTTGTTGTTGGACACTAAAGCCAGCGTTTATTGGTCTACGAACTTATTACACGGTGATGGTCATTGTGCTAGTTTTTTTATTTCTCTGTTGCGGAACTAATATATCCTAGACAAATATGAGACATCAATAATAGAGGACCACACACGTCCACATAATACTGTGACATTGGGTATTAGTGGGTATATGGGTACAAAAGGCTTTAAACTGCCTAGAAGATGGTCACTCACTGAGTAATAGAACTTCTTTTCAATTGAATGGAACTCACCACCAAACAACCGTTGATTTTTTTGCTATGGAGAAAGTGAGATGTTGAGTTTTTTATGGTGCTGATGTTGGCTATTTTGTGTTTATCAATTAAATTTTACGTGCCTTTTAAGTTATACAAGAACTTGTGTTAACTTCATTGGAAATTGGCGAATGAGATAACTCAATAGCCTACTCGCTTTCTGTTGACGGAGCAAAATGAAAGTTAATATTTAATTTCGGAGCGGGTCGAATGATCTCGTAGTGGTAAGCCCAATTTAACACTCGCGACTTTTGCCAACTTCATGACAGAATGTCGAGGTGTCAAGTAAGCGGAAAAAGGGTACGATTAAAGTGATAAAGTGAAACTAGAATTAGAAGGACGTTGTTATTTTGACTAAGAGAAGGAAGAAGGAAGAACAAAATTTATTTTGTTCAGCCAGCGTCAAGCTTCACTATTCTGTTTCGTATAATATAAATAATCCCATGGTCGGTTTTTAATAGACGAATGAGCATGTGGTTATTTGATTATTACGAGGTACTGCAAGCCTCAAGGTGTTTTCTACGGCTTGGTTTTTGTACCGCGTGGTGCAAGGAGTTCAAAAAGTAATTAGCTTTGCAATCTTTATGTGCTATCTGCTTTTACGTTACTCTGGCCTCAGGATTTCACATTTCTCTGATTCTTTCACAATTTCACGTCAGTACTTTATTGAATGTAGTATTGTCGCCACTACTTCCATAAACGAGTAAACCGGTAGTAAAACAACATCGGATGTCTGAGGGATGATTTCATTACAGATAAAGTCATACACATTTCCATTCATTCAATCAAACTGACTGAGTGAACGAAACAAAACGTTTAGCAGGATATTGTGCACATGGCTGGATTTGTTGAGATTATGCGTTAATTGTGCAGCTTTAAAAGTAAAAGGAGAGTCGTCCTCTGTCAAAAGACTGCAATGACAACAGAGAGCTGCAGGTCGACACGCTAAGATTTTTGTTGTAGGGGAAACATGAGAAAGAGAGAAGTTCTTTAATAATAAAGTTACAGTTTTATGTTTCTATATTTATATATTTTGCGGCGCGCCAGGCACTTGTTAATTTTAATTATTGCATGAATGATGTCAACTCGTAACAAACATAATTTCCTGCATCCCATTCTGTGTTCAATTTACCAGTTCGTAAGCCTCTGGCTAATACGTTTCAGTCTGTTTTCTGCTATTATTTGTTTTAAAAAATGCTTTTTGTAAAGTTTGTAAAAAATGGGTAGTCATTTTAATAACTCAACTATAAAAATAAATACATGAATTCGTTCATAAAAAGTGATGTACTTGAGTTTTGTTGATGTTAAAATAATTCTGGTTAATTCTTATATCTCTTCAGTGTAACGTGCAAAAGGCGAGCATTTTCTATATCATTTCATAAGCTTCCTGCATTCTGTGGAAGTTCCTCCTCATTCATTCATCGAGTTAGATTCCAGTCCAGTTAAAACCACGTTTTCTTTATTTTGCCTTGTGTCTAATATATTCTTAACGATCACACAAATATTCTTAACGACACATAAATTATATAACTTTATACTTTAAAGACATCGTGGTTAATTACTGTTTTAATGCAGGCCCATACAGCGCGTATTTTGTATATTTGTGCCTCATTCAGATTACCAGTGGAAGAACTTCGGTAGCCATTGTTAATTTAATGGAAGTTGTGTCAAAATTTTAAGATTGCACAATAAATAATTCAAATACTGTACATGCACTACGATGTCTGGCCAGCCCCATGTGCATCTTATGATTTAGAAGCTGACAACTAACCATAACCACATTGCATATTTGAACAGTTCATTCATCTTTTTTTACAAACATCGAAAGCGAGGAAAGACGTCCCTGTCAAACATTCCACTTCACTTTTTTCATCCTCCTCCTCCGTCTTAGCTACTTCGTTACACTGGAGAATCTTTTTAAAATGCACACAGTGGAAAGTCAGAGGCTCAGTTTGACATATTATCCAGGAATTCGTAGAAAACAATAAACAAGAAATGGGAGGGTAAATACGTTTTCAATGTGGGGGCTGAGAGTAAGAAAACTGCAGTTTAGTGCTCACTAAGCGCCTCTACTGCATTCACGAAGCGTTCACGCCATAGTCATGTATAGAAACTGTTAAACACAAAGAAATTGTTTCTAGCAGTCTTGCTACACGCTTGTGGACGCCTTATCGCAAGCCCAGTATCAAGATTTATCACCTAAATTGTTTGAACTTGCAGTGAGTGAAAATGGGATGTGGTAATATTTTGCTAATGCTTAAATAATTTTCATGTTTCTTTTCCAGCAGTTTTTGTTAATTTACGCACGCCACTTGAATTTATTTCACTTTTATTGTTAATGTGTTCGTCTAATGTGTAGTCTATAAGGACTTGGATGCTATGCGGTTTTTAATCGAAAAGCTCTAAACGGAAACCGATGAGTACAATAATGGCTTTCATAAAGCAAAACGAAGCGCTTTATAAGAGCAAGTCGCGGTGGCACATTTTGTCAATTAGTGGCACATTAGAATACGCAACACTCATTTTTCTTCTCTCACAACATACGTTGACGCTGATGCTTGAAAGCATATTTGAAATTAGAGGGAGTATAATAAGAGAGTTCCTTTGGATTTTGCGTGAAGAATGACTGAAAATAGAACTTGATCCATTATCCGTTTGTTGTCGACATGGGCGGTGACAATAAATAATATTTCAGAGAAACGGTTTCAAATGAATTTGTCGCACGACAATATTTTATAGCAGATGATGTCAAGCAGTCCTTTTATTTTTAACAATTTAATGTTTTATTTGGTGATTTGCAGGTACATGTCAACCGACAAGATGGATGGTCGTAAGTTGTTGTGCAGCCCCATAAGCTGCAGCCGTTTCCGTTGAATAACGTTTTTCACCAGCATTTCCTTAAAGTTTGGTGAAAAGAGGAGTATCCCATAGCTCTCTCTTAAACTCCAAGATTCGAGCTTTGTTCATCTTCTTTTGGACCACCTACCGAACCAACTTCGGAAGTGAAATCAGTCATGGAGCGTAAAAAAAAGTAGAAGCAGTTCCTCTAAAGCTCATTAAGATACAAGAGATGTTAAGCTCTCAAGATGACTAATAGTAAATAAACAGTGACACTAATTTAAATTATATTTCAGTGTGATTCTAAAATTTATTACCAACCTTTTCGTCATTTTTAAAATACCTACTTGAGTTTTTTAAACAGGGCAAGGTAATTTTAGTGCGGAAATAAAGAGTAGAGATAGTGCGGATCAAGAACGTTGTGACGTTATTTTATAAAATGTTGGCAATAAAAGCTTCTTTAGACGCTAACTTTTGAATAGTAGTAGTTGCCATTAATCAGATCTTTATAAAATATTTTGTTGCGGGCAAAAAGGAAGAGCTCATTTGCTGCAACAGGAACGGGTAGACTGACGTAACTTTCAAGACTTCATTCACAAAAGGAAAATCAGCTCGTCATGCTACATAAATCTACTTCGGATGAACAGAGATGATGGGTTTTTACTACTCCAATTGTGTTCCGGAGAACGAGTTGAAGGCTGTCATCCTTATCAATTATAAACTTTGAGATACCAAATTTCGTTGGCAATTCTGAGTTTGACAGAAAGGAACGTGGAAAAATGAAATCCGGGTCTCTCTTGCTTTGTTGTTAACCTGCGTACACAAAGCTTCGGAGCAGCGTTACCCCGATACAATCAGACACATTGCTCCGTCAACTTTCTCATACTTCATGTTTTTCTCCCAAATAAAGGAGTTATTGCGTTTTGGGCCAGGAAAGTATATTATGTGCCATCAAATTCTCTTATACTGCCTTGTTTTGCCCCACATCAACTCTTTAGGTTTTACACGGGTCGCAAGTGGGTTCCAAAACACTGAATAAGAACACACCTTAATGCATTACAGGGAAATTTCTGAAGGCAATGTGACTCAACTGAGAAGTTTTTCGTCTGAAAACTTAATTCTAAAATATAAGGCGAAGTGTTACAATGGGAGATTCTTTTCGCTTGCCCCCATTCAATTTTGGGAATTGGCGTCACCAGGGAAATAAACGGCATTATTGCTGTTCTGAACCATCGAGTTCAGAACCCGTCACTGCTGTCATCATTAAGACGTTTTCTGATGTGGTGGTGCTCTTATTTCGAGTATTACTTACTGAAACCAAGTTGTGGATTACGATGATGCACAGCGCTATAACTCGCCTCAAGTTAGCAACATGGAAAAGAAGCAGGAGAAAGGAGTCTCCAAGGGCAGCACAATGTACTTTTTGTCACGATGACCCCCTTGAAACTACCCCCTCGCCAATCACATTCACTCATAGTAACCTTAGTTTTCGTCTCATTTTCCACTTCTTAGTTCATTTTTTACTCCTTGCTGATAATTTTCAACTTCTCGATTGCGCACCGCTTCCTCGTCCTTCGGTTACTTCCAGCTCTGTGGTAAGTAAACTTTTCCTCCTCAATCCTATATACCACAAACTACAACGAAATTAAGTACTAATTTTACAGCTTCATTTTTCAAACAGTTCTCCCGTTTCTATAATTAAGTTGCATAAATTATCGCTACGACCGATCCAAAAGTTTTCCCTTTAGCCTTGCTTTACATTCATATTATTAAAGATTTCAAGATTGCGCCAAAGACTTTAGGTTAATTGGAAAGAAAATTTGACACGCCCCAGTACTCTTGTGTTTTTTATCCTTCTCGTCACAAAGTAAAAAACTCAGAATTTCAAAAAAAAAACAGATATTTTTATCGAAGAGAATTTCATACATTTACAACCACATTACATTGAAATGGTGGCAATGATTGCGTTTTGGCGACAATCTGACAATAATACTCAGGCCTAAGTACTTTTCCTATAACGACGATGAAGTCATAGAGTCATGGAAAGATAAAAATAATGGAATTGAGACAGTCAAAACATATCGGTAAAGTGACTGTCGCTCGCTGCTGAATGAAGGGAGACAAGCGAGACAAACAGGAAATTGTTTTGTATTTATTTTTCTTGTCTATTGGAAACCCACCGCTCACTACTGACAGCACACATATCTCAATATCTCTCTCCTTGCCTGTGAAATAGATGAAATGCAGCAGAAAAAGCGAGAGTCGAGAAAAAGGTCTCTCGACCGACGGAAGGATGTGAGAATTGTTCTAGCTATATTTGAATTTGAGTGTTTCATGGATGCGTCGTATTATTAACGCCTGTAGGCTTCCTTTTCAAATTTAAGGTATTTCTTAGTTATAGTGTCAAGTCTATTTTGTTGGTTCTGTTTATACAAGAGCTGGCTTCTTGTCCTCCTCTGTTTAGATATGACACAAATTGTAAGATGGGAGATTTGGCGACGGAAAGAGTACCGCAGGAGAGGGCAGCGAACCAGCGAACACTTACATTCATTGAACGACATATGATGTAGTGTGCAGTTAGGATAATGGGAGTGCTCTGTAGGGAGGAAATTAAATCCATGGCTCTGCTCCTTGAACACGTTTCAAAGGCTCACTAGAAAATTCTTTGAAGTGCCGTTCAAACTGTTGAAATATCCTTTTATGTGACCTCTCTTATTGCTTTATTCTATTCTTTATAACTGTGCAACTTGTAAATTAGCTCAGTTTTCACTCCGTAGTGAAACGTCATCGTTCCTCTGCATTGATATTGATAAGCAGAGTGCCGATTTTACTCACTGTATTTAATATTCATGAATAGATTCCATGAAGGTGCATGATGATGATAAATAGAAAGTCTTCGTAGAGAACGCTTTTCCATTTTTCATCTCTTATATAAAATAGGACAAAAAGAAGCAAAATGCTTCTTAAATCACAAAAAGCAACAACAAAAGAAATTCCTCGTTTCTACAGCTAAAGTTTCCATTCATTGGTTCAATTCAGTTCAACGCGTGCTATCCCCCCTCCGTGAAGAATGGTTCGCGTCAGTCCTGATTTTAAAACCCATTCAATCTTTTTACTGAGATAGCTTTGCAATTTTTGGACAGCGCAGAATGCTTGGAGCCAGTGCTTCAAACACTTATAAGAGAGAGCCTAACCTAAATCAAATACATTATGCCTATACAATACTTCAATTCGAATCTTGCCTATTTGAAGGCTAATTTACTAAAGTTAACTCAACAGTAAGGTGGAAATTGTAGAAGTAAATACTATAACACTTTCCTACATCAGTCTAGCAAAAGTTAATGTCTTGATTTCAATAATGCGCGTGCAGCGATGAATTCTTCGGAGCATAGGAAATATGCGAGGACAATAAGCTAATGAACTTTTTGCGATTGATCTGGTTTCGTGACAACGTCAGCAAGGCAAGAAAAGAACGTTTTCAACGAATGAAATAAATGGCGACAGGGCGTCAAAAGTAAAAACCGAGCAAGTTTGTTAGTTCTCTGGGGTACGGTATTTTCTTTCTGGAATTTCGCTGGAATATTTTGTGTATATAGCAAAAATTCATATTAATGGACAAAAAGGCATTCAGTGCTGCTGCCGAATAGCAGAAATCGACAACACCCTCCAGCACTCAGATATGCATTATATAATAGTAAGTAAACTAAATGCAAATTAACTACTCCGAGATGAAAAGTAAAGAAGAACAGCAAATATTCAGATGCACTTGGTTATTGACATTAGATATTAGCTTCAACATGAACCGGGCCTAAAGGTTATATACATGACACAATTATCCGAAATTGTAAGCGTCGATACTCCTTTACTCAGTGTTTTGACTTCCAAATTTTCAGCATTCTTTCTAGAAATGCTTTTCCTTTATGCCAATATACGGGTTGTCATATTTGTAAGCACATCAACTCAAGTCAATCAAAAGTAACAAGTATTACTATACATAATAATGGACTAGATTGGCTCAAAGTTTGGAGAAATGAGCTACAGCAAAGTTTCGCCGAAAGAGCGTTGGAGTAAAGAAGGAGTGACATTCTGTAAATAAGGCATTGAGTGAAACTTAACATACGTACCACATTTCCCTATAAAATAAGCAGTTCATTTCAACGTCATTGTTGTGCAGTTCATTCACTCGAATTCTCCATCAAATTATTCACATTTTACAAGATAGAGTACGTACTTACTTACACGTGCTCTTTCGCGAACGCGAGCCTATAGAAGAGCGTGATGAATTCTACAATAATAAAATATTCTTCTTGGAGATATCGTAGTAAGATTGCTACAAAATTCCCTACACATTCGGACTATAGGACTTATAATAAATTTGCCCTTCTTCCGAAGCTTAATAATTTACATAAAAGATAATTCTTCTTCAAGAGAGGCTTCAGAAAAGTATTTCTACAGCATATTCTCTGCAGATTTATAAAAACATCGCATTGTCTGCCATTTCCTTTTTTGGATTTCCATTGATTGTATTAGGTGACACTGGCATTAGAATTGAAACGGATTATTGTGCAAAACGAAACGACTATTACTTAAGCCGGCAGAAATAAGAGGAAGTAATACCATTCCTTAATACCGCGCATGTTGTAGACATTATTCGTACTTTAAACATCAAAAGTTCGTGCAAATGTAGAATTATTGTGACGCGCATTAAGGAGAATCCTTTCCCGGTAGAATAAAATTCACGAAGAATCTCCATTAAGATTTTAAACGCCTCTATTGTTACATAATGCAATTTATCTCGCTTTATCAAAACTGTTCTCTTCGTCTTTGCCTGGCTGGTACTAAAACTGTCTTCCAGGAGTTATACATTTTGTAACATAAAATCGATATTTTTTAGCAGAAAACAGCATCCTTAACTACTAATATGCATAGATAACATGTTAAAACATGTTATTGTTGTTTCGGTCACGTCATCGTTTTCTACAAGGATTGGGGTGCCGTTGTTGCGTGTAAATATGGCAGAGAACAGAATGATGGCTGAGATGTCATTTATGGCTGATGTTGTTGCAGATGTGTTTGTCAAGCTAAGTGGCATAGTGAAATGAAATTAATGACAGTTATGTCGTGCCACGTTTTCCTCAATATGTGCCATGTTTTGATGTTGGTGTGTGAAATGTGACTCGTCTCCCCTCCTCTAGTTTTCTTTTCTTCTCCAGGAATTTAATGATAACCAGTCACCGTTTCTTTCGCTGTATTTTCCCCGTTTTTCCTCTCCCATCGCATCTCCTTACAACAATTTTCACTAGTTTCGCATTATTTTATGTAGATGGGGAAAATCTGACGTATAGTGAATATCAAAGTACACACACAGCATACTGAAAGATGAGCACTAAAGAGGTTTGGTTTTGAAAGGAGGAATTTCTTTCTAAATTTTTGAAAGGCTTTCGCTACAGAGTTTGAAGATATATAGTGATGGGAGAATGTTCAACATTGCTGAGCACTGGTGGTTATGAAAGTAAGGAAAGACTCCAATATGGAAACGAAGTGGAAAGCATGAAGCCAACACAGGGGCGGCAGTTATATTCCTCTCGTTAATATTTTTGCTTTGCTCTAAAACCAGGGAATTTTTGCTAAGAAAAGGAAACGCCCGTGAAAAATTCAAACAAAACCGTCGTACGTTGACATTCGCTCATATTACGTGCTACACATGCCCACCCCATCACTTACGTTTAGATGAGAACTAAAAACGCATAAAATGAAAGCTGCAAATGAAAAACACGCAGATTGAAATTACTACTGTATGTACCTATTTTTTCAGGCTCAATTTATTTCATACAGAAGACCCGGTGAAAAACTCATTTGGCCTTTTCTCGACAACTCAAGCAGTCGACCTTTATCTCGATCGTCCACTAAACCGATTTAATATCATCATAGACTTGGAGAAAATTGAATTAAAACGCTTCGTTTCTCATAATACTATTCTACTCTGGTCGATGTCAGAGTTTACTGATACTCTAAAGATTATTCTAATGTGCTCGGTTTGATGAATATATTGATCAGAAAAGTATACAATGTAGTTAATATTAAAGTAAGTAAAGCGAACTAATGCAACAGAAGCAACATTTTAGCTTCAAAAGTTGTTTAGAGTAGAGAAAGCCTGTTAAAAGTTTAAAGTAGGAAAGCATCGCTTTCCGCTTCACTGCTTATCATTTCTGACTAAAATTCATTTGGCTGCATGTTCGCAAAGCATACAGTAAGGCATGATAAAAAAAGAACCTTCTCGATTTATAAAATAATTAGTACTTTGCACTCCGCTTAATTTTAGATTCGAAACGTTAAAGTTGAATATCCCACTTGTGTTGTAGTGAGTTTGAAACGGGAGCCTGTAATTAAAATGATTGATCGAATTCTGGAAGCAACACCATTCATTTTGACGGAAGTCCGGTGACAGATAGTTTACATTTTAACTTAACTGTCGTCCCAATGTTGTTATAATTCTACTTGGATCGGTGTTGGGTGTTTGCAATAGCATCATCAATTCCAAAAGATTATTTGATCATTTCAGCGAAGTTGCGTAGTTTTAGCGCCGACGGTTAAATGAGTTGTAAGCGTGAATTCGAATCATCAATTACATTTTATGTTAATAAAAAGCAGCCAATGTTTAGAGTCAGGTATAAAGGGACGGCTATCCGTAATGGTTTGTGGGTACAACCAGTGTAATGCTAATGTAACCACTGTGTCAGTATCCGTCATATTATTGTAACTTTCGCCGCTTCCAGCACCTACAGCCTAGTGATAAAATTCCGGCCACGTCTGTTTACACAAAAAGGTTTATTTGCTTTGTGCAAATTTTGCCCTTTTGGACTAGTCTTTTACTTTTAATTCGACAATGGCGCAGCTTGAAAACTTCCTCAACCAAACTTTATTTTTATAAGACGGGTAACTAACAGAGATTTTCCATTAACGGTTTCGCGTAATCGTTCCCCCAAGTACTCCAATGTGCAGAGACTCGAGATGTTGGAGCATGTATCTACTGATCTACCTCCGAGCTGAAATGTACCTACTTGGATGAAAAGTGATTCAGCCATAGTCTCAGTTCGTTACTTCGAGTTCCAGTTGTATAAATCGGATTTTGTTTCCAAGTGATAGTTGGAGCACATGGATATGTTTGCACAATCAATCAGAGAACTTACTTGACTTGTTGTCTCACCCTCACACAGGCGCAAGATGCACTCCAATGTGGATATAGCAGTGTAAACTAGGCTACGTTGACTGCGAATAATATTTTGTGGTCTATAAATGTGCAATTCAGAAAAGGAAGCATGATTGTTATTGATTTACGAGATGAACTACTTCTTGAATGTTTATTTATGATGGCTAGAGACAAAAAGTGATAGGAAAGTAATTGAGTAGTCGAGAGTACCAGGATTTCCTACTTGTTAAGGAGTTCCTTTGGTTTTGCATTTTTATTTTGATGATTTTTGCATTTCAGTGATTACGTGCTAGGCAGCGTACTAGACTTGAATGATGATTAGTGTGATATTAGCATACAGGACAACTTTCCCCTCCAAAACAAACTTTGTAATACAGTGGAGGAATGTACTTACATCTTCAGAACAAAATTTGCATGCTTTCGATGTACACAAGTGTAACCGTAACCATCGCGTCCCAAACCGGAATGCATATTTTATAAAACTTGTCATAAAGGAAATTCGGAAAACTCAATTTTCTCGTTACACGAGGTTGGTAAGCAATGCTTTTTACAGTTGTGGGTGGTTTCACCAACGAAAAATAATGAAATGTTGTCAGTTACACATGTAATTTGTACAATGTACTGTTGATGAATGAGATGTTACGTTGATTAGAAAGTTACAGTAATTTAAATGGACGATATAAAGTATTTATTAATACTGACTGAAAGCTTACATTAGGAACAATTTAGCTAACCTCTTTTGTTCAAAGACGTATTATATTACCTATCTAGCTTGTCGTATAGGACAAAACGCATCGGACAAATGGCATAAAAACGAGAATTAATCAAATCAGTAAACACCCACTCTCACAATGTCACATTCTCAAAGTTCAATAAATTTATTGTCCCAATTATTCATATGCCATTGATTTGCTCTCAACTTAACGGATACAACTGGGAGAAATATTGTTTGTAAATTTAAATATAAATATCCATTAACCTGGTTAAATTATCAGGCCTGCATGTGCGGAAGAGAATGAAGCCGCTATAAAGTAATTCTAATGCTGTAAATTAGTTTCTGTGCTATAAAATAAACATCTTCTGCATACATTATATAAATGTTCTCCTAATCATAGGATATTTAATCATCGGGATTGGCTGAACAGTCACTCCTGCGTTTTAAAAAGTTGGTTTAACTCTTAGCATTTTGAAGTCGCTTGTTCATGTCGAAACAATTTCGCCGAAACTATACACTTTGCACCGTCTGCATTGTTCTCACTGCTTGATCTAGACCTTCATCTTATGTCCACTATAATTTTCCTATAAAAAATAAAGCGTAAATTGTAGTCCTGCGACGTTTTATGATTGGTATCATGTAATTTAGCTCAAACAACGATTTTCCTCTTGTCAGTACTTGGACCGACCAGTAATTTTGTGACAGGCCTAGCCTACTTTAAGACAGGCTAACTAATGTTCATGGGCTGTGATTAAATGATCATGATAAAATTATCAGAATAAATGGAACGTAACGAATGACCGCCTGCATTAAGCCGCTTTCCTTCTGGAGTAACAGTCGGAGTCAGTTTTTTTTTGTTCCACAACGAACTGGTGGTGCAAATTCTACCAGGGTAATGTGATATTGTTCTGCCTGTCACTTGTCAAAAATCGATCGATCTCTTTCTTGTTTCCAGTTCTTCGTGAATGACTGTGCTCAAGTGATATTTGCCAAAGGTAGACAGACTCCTTCCATTACTTCTTAATTCACACTTAATAGTTACATTACGTTCCCTATCAAACGGAGAAACCAATCTTTTCCATTTGTTCGTCAAGATGTTTCCCTGAATTTCTTTGTCTAAAGTGCAGAATAAATATTTAATGAATACAGATGGGATGGGACATTGATTGTAATGGAGGTGCTTGCTATGGCAGTCGAGTAGTTTGGAATTATTTTGATCAATATTTTAATTAGACAAGATGACACTGTGCCTACTACGCTCGTACACAATGTTAGTCGGAGAGAAAAATGTGTACAGAGTACAGATTAATAATCATAACATTGAATGACAACTTGTCTTGCCTTTTGTCTCTGGCTCCCCAGTTGCCTTTTGTCCTTCTTTGCTTCGTGTGATGAATCCATTTCCTCATTCGTCGCACAGCTCATGTTACAAACAAGAAATTTCTGCAAATAAAAGACAATGCGCATTACTTTCATTCAGCAGGTTGACAAGAGCCAGAGGTCAGTGAACAAGGTCTCTGGTCCCAATCACTCTTTTCAAAACTCCCTGTCTTTGTAAGAGCATCATCGTTTTTGTCCTGAATGTTGAATTTGCAATGAGATTCCAAAATACTCCACCATCTCCAACTGAGAATGAAATTCTCAGTATTGTGCAGCAAAGGTAAACTGCAGGTACGGCCAGTGGGACTCTTGAAACTCATTTCTTTTACATCACTAAATGAATTAACTTGGACTCTGGTTGCAATGGCGTTTTGCTTACTTTGTCCAAGTTTTATTATTATCGCACATCCGCAGCTATAGCATAAAACTGAATACTTATGGGAGTTTTTTGTCAGCTCCACAGTAAATTGTGACCGGTACAGAGAATCACCTGCCTTTGAGATTGTGTTTCTATTAGCCTAAGTGAATTGTTGTTCATATGAAACATGCAACCTATGCCCTTAATTAAAAGTCCCGAAAAATCCTTTCACAGTATAAAATCATCTTATTTTGTTGTTTGTAAATTAAGCAGAGCTGGTGACGTCATGTTATTGATTACAAATTAATCCGCTCTAGAACAAATGAACTATAGCCCAACGAAAAGAAATATATGACCTTCTAGTGAATTAATCTTGCTCTTTTCATTATACATTTTTCTCGTTTCGTATGTGAACTTTTAGAAAGGTACAAAGGTATGTACGCTTAAATGTGCCTTTGCAACCAAGATATAGGGAACCCATGGAGTTCGGACTCCGAACAAAAAGGAATTGCAGCATTGAATGAAACTGTTACAGTGGCATTCATTTACTTTGATGGAGTCTTACTTGAACGTGACACCCATGAGGACTGATATCACAGTGCAACAATCCTTCACTAAAAGCTCTAACAATTTGATTCGTAGTTAGTCTGCTGAGTCTCCAAAACTCGAATGGTAAAAGTACGCATTGCTCAACCTTGCGAAACTCTTGTCTGACTTTGCAAGATTCACGTTATGTTGCATCGGTGGAAGTCGTCCATTAATGACGTAGGTAGAGCGAGTGACAACTTCCAAGACCAAAAGTTATCATGAATCCACCAGATATATTACTTTCGTTAGCAGAGAACATGTAGCTATTTTATAACAGACGCAACTATTGACGGACCCTCGAGGTCGTGTCCAATTAAATAAAGTAGAAGAGGGCGGCAAGTAGAATGCCTTATCTGCATTCGCTGTTTACTTTAATATGCTGTAGTGAAGCACAGTTATTAATTGCTGGCTCAGGTATAATTTATTCTCTCTCTTCTGAAAGGCAGCCTACCTTATTTGCACTAGAGTGAGGCTATTAGGCTATTTTTGATGAAAACAATTCATATTGAAGGATTAACATATAATTGAGCTGCCTATCAAAAATTCTTTTTCTAATTACCGATTACTTCAATCAAGTACTTTTAGGTAAGGTTTAGTCCACTGTAATTGCGCCTTGCGAGATTTTTAGCCCACCAAGAAACATTTTGAAATATCCGCAGGGCATTGATACCTTTTTAGACTGTCTCTTCACTCATCACTATTTGTTTGCTTCATTCTGCTGGAAAGTTCATCAGTGGAAGCGGAGAGTTGGCCAAATCCAGCTATGTATAACTTTGACATCTTTGATAGTGCAATGTTCAATCTATCCATTTCATATCCTTGACTTAAGCACGACTACGTTTTCGTATGTCATGCGATTTTTCCGCAGCAATGATAACATGGTTCATTTGGAAGCACTTCACTTTAGATGTTAGCCTTCGGTACACAGAGTGTGTGCCACGACTCGCGACTACTGTTTGCCTTTTCCGTAGATATCTGTTTTTGACTCTTTGCTGATCTGTGCATAATGTCCCGGCAAGGGTATTACATGTACACGGTTCACTCGAACCACATGAGTTCGACAGTCGGGAAAGATAAGATTTAGGTTGTAATCGGGTAGGAAACGCGTTGGTACTCTGCTGTTCCGTAATGCCAAATATTCCCTCAAGGGATGCTAACTCCATGGTTTATTTTTGCTGGAACAATTTCGGTTCCGTCATGCTATCTGCTGAAATGTAAACTAGAATCGAGCAACTTATTCCTGACATTAATGCTCTAGACGAGGGGATTTTGTACCTTCAAAAGTATTAGCTTTGACGTATTTCATTCTGGAAGTAAGATCTGTTGCGGACAACATTCCTATCTAATTTAAGTACAAAGCACATCCAATAATAATGAAGGAAATGAAAACTCCACGTCTTAAAAAGAAGCTAACTCGAAAATTGATTTGTGGGCCTTAGTGATCTCAGGTTGTGTGTAGAATAAAATTCTATGACGTTGTATGTAAATACGCGCAAAACTAATGCATGATAATACTTGCACTAGACCTCTGAAATATGAAGCACTAAAGATCAGGGCACTTCGGCCAGGATCGTTTGGGTATTAAAAGGTTTATTTAACCAAAATACCAGACATGATGGTTTTCCTTTCCGTATCCCGGTATCGGTCTTAGCTAAAAACCAATCTTCAGATCATAATATATTTCGGGCACATATTTTAAAATTTTATAAGAGATTCCACGATTTTAAACGCACTCAGGGAAAATTATACGTGAGTTATTAAAAATAAGGAATAGAATAAAAACCTCGTTGAAGTACGTGTTTATGTCGTAACGAAGTAAACTAAATCCCTAGAATTCATGGTGTCCCCTAGCAAATACTGCGGCTATCACAGCACTACTGTTTTATCAGTGTTTGAAAATGGCTAGCAAGGTTTGGAACACGTTTTGACATTGGTAACTGAAAACCAAATAAATTAAACTTGACAACCGGAACTAGAGCGTATTAATGTGAAACACAGTATCTCTGGATGTCGAGTGAAATGAGAAATACCTTTGTTGGTGACAAAGAAAAAATCGCATTATGACACGTTATCATAGTAGACAAAGTCTGTTTAGTGACTATAACTTCAGAACGCCCACATTTTCCTTGCCAGTATTTTTAGTCTTGTTAGTGTTCTGTCATAGTGACAACACGTACAGGAAAGTGTACTTTACATTTGAAATGCAAAACACGGCGTGATGTTGTGTATGGTAATCCTCCTAAAGCAAATTGGCATGTCAAATGGTTAACTAGTAGTAGCACAGTAGTAGTAACGCACATGTCACCTTGTACTGGAGCAAACAATAACGATGTTGATATTTTCCTGGAAACAGTTAATCAAAATAGAATGTCTAATTTGTTTTCTGGGATACGGGCTCAATGACACGACAACGACGGTGTCAATGACACCTTCTTGCATAGTAGGTGAATTTGTAACTGAAAATACCTTTCCTTCCCTTTCACCTCATTTGATAAAGTGAAAAAAATTCTCGGGAAGAAGCCACGCGTTGTGTTACTGTTGGCTGAAATGTTTACTTTTCATTAAATCATGGCACATGAAATGAATGTGATTTGTTTACAGAAACTATTCTGGAAAAGTCACTCCAGTGAGACATATGAATGCCGCAGTTTTCAGTTAATTAACTATCTGACAAATGCATGAACCCGCCGCACCGAATTAACCATGACTAATGAATCATTGCTTTGCCAGTACTGCGTATTCAATTATTCGGAAATAGGAAATTTTAAAGATCAGCAATTTCGTGTCTTATTCTTTTCTTGGTTTCTTTATAAGCCATTTGCATACTTTCTTGTGGGAGACGGAAACTGAAGCAGGGTTTCGTGAGCGTGATTGAGTATGTGTGTTTTCTGAATGTGTTAGAATTAAACTCCTTCAATCTTTCTGAGCCACATTTTTCGTCACTTTCTCATATTGGCGTTTAGTACTGAAGTAAATGTTTTTGTACATGGTAAAATAATAACACGTTCTTTATAACGATGGACCGGAAGCAATTTTGCGACTGCTCTAGTGTTCGTTCCTGCTTTTTTAATGATTATAACTTAAAATAAATTGCACACGTCACGAGTGAGTCTTTTTACATTCTTAACGATAGATAAGTGGAGTGAATTCTGAATTCAGTTTTCCCTATCAAAATTGGTGCTGCCCTGTTACAACGGGCCCAACAAAGCGACCCTGCCAGGTTATCAAGGTGTCAATAAATCATTGAGGTTGGCGGGTGGAAATGGACAGGAAACCACTTCTGGGAAACATTTTCCATGTAACAAATTACCATACTATTAAAAAACTGAGAGTAGCTGAAAGCATCAAGATGTCGTCAACGACAACGACACGACATATACGATCGTGAATAATTTGTGTTAAAACAACACTTAAAATGGTCTAGAAGACGTCTAGGAAGCCATAGTGTATTAGTCTTGCTCAAGAATGTAGGTGAAAACGACAGTGCGTTTATTTATTGCACAATTACAATATCGCATGGCATCAAGTCTCGAGGAATTCTCTGTTCCTTCTATGGGTCGTCGTGGATGTTCTTTGACATTATTGACTCCGACGGTGATAAATTACCATATATTTCGTGGTTTGGCTGAGATCGGTCGATACCCTCAGTAACGCATGAAGAATGTTGCTGCGAAAACGTGACAATAGGCCGAAAACGTGAAGAGAGGAAGTGATTCCAAAACGCACACAAGGCTAGTAACACCAAGATGCGAAGAATTTAGTCACCTGAATATCATAACATAATTTGTTTACTTGAGAGAAAAGTTAATTTCTCCTAGTAATGATATCACCTCTTCAAAAAGAATTGCTGAGCTAGGATTTCGGAAACGACACAGGCGGCAATAAAAAATGATTTCTATGAGTCACTGTCGGTATTAGAAGCAATTCTTGAGGTAAATTTGTTTTTGCAGTTCGAGAATGGGATACTTCTGGAAAGTTGAAATGAGTCGTTTCCCTCTCCTAAGAGTTTTTTTATGAAGAAGCAACAAAGTATATTCAAATATTCTATTTTATGACATGCTTGTACGTTTTTAACATGCTTCGTCTGATCATTAAACCTGGATATTTTTCGTCTGTTCAACTTTACTCTTTCCGATAGTGGGAAGTACAGCAAGCGAGTAAATTGGAATGCGTTACAAACTGTTTGAGAGAGAATTGAAATATTCAAGAGGAATACGTAGCCCAAATTGAAAAAGTTGATGTTGGTAGTGTCAATGAAAAAGTTTGCTTCATTCCTCCTTTATTTGTGTATGCAGCCGTTGCTTTCACCAGCAGTCATTCATTTGCGTCTCTGCGCTAATGAAATCGGAAATTAAGTGACATTTACTGATACCTGATGACGAACTTGTCATGTTCGCACTTTAATGTGTGCAAACTTTATTACCCGCAGTGGCATCTCATGTCTCTCACTTGCTCCTCCCCACGCTAAAATCACTTAAGTAGACAGCCAGCACAGTGTTCACCTTTTTACTTATTGAACACAAAGGCTGCTTTGTTCGTTTGTTTTAGCTAGTGCCAACAGCGTATCTGGGAAAAGACCGACATCAATAAATGAAGCAGTCAAGATACTCAAGGGAGTTTCCTTGGTTTGATCTATGCAAGATAGATGAATTCAACTCTTTCTTGAATTATGCTTCGGGGAAACGAAACTTATTTTTTCAATTCAAGTAGATTAGCTCTTTTGTTCAAGAAGCAATTTTTGAGACAGGCTCTTCTCTTGACGACATTCCCTGCGATGGTGTTGATATCGTAGCCATTTACATTTTGTCATTACTGGTTGGCACAGCATACAAATATCTTTTTCCCAGGATCTCGACACTCATGATGCCAAAATCTCTAAAGTCGGTTCATGTGGCAAACAACTAAAACATTTTTCCTGTACAAGACACTATGCACTAGGCAAATGTTGCCCGACCATTTCATCTACGTTTCATAGTGTTTCAGTTCTGTGACATACCTATTTCATGCATCCGGTAGCAATGATGTCAGTAACCTACCTCGGGTGTTACAAACGGCAGAGAGGGATCCACACGAATGTTTCTTTCTTTAGGTAAAGCTCTTATTATTGTTAAGCGGAGACTGTCATGTAACACACTTCCATGATAACCCATTTAAACTTGAGGAGATTTTCATAAACTATGAGCACAATATAACCTAGAACCAGTTATGTCAGGAGAAAAATGTATAAATTTACATGCACAAAATATTAGTAGCGAGAGTGGTTGGCCGATGCCCGATGCTCCAAGGAGACAATATACGACCAATAGTATCAGAGTCCTTCAACTCTGTTGATATTGTTTAATTTACTCAGAAACTCAGAGACGAACATTTGATTGTCAATATAAGAGAAAACCACATTGCGTTCTTCTACAGAGTATCATTTTCAACGTTGAAAAAGTATTGGTTTAGAGTCCTGAAAGAGAACGCAAGGAAAGCAAATTTTGTTTTGCAATGTTACGAGGGTGGGTCCAATACCCTTACTTTAAAATTGGCATTGACAGGAGGACATGTATGAATAATGAAACACAAGACAGGAGGCAACAGATGTCGATTCTGGATAACTGTTTCACTTTCCATTTGAAGATGGAACAATATTTGTATTTGACTTGGCTTACTTGCAATTTATAGTTCCCTTTTGAGTCGTGAGCTACTTTGGCCTGGTTACAAAACTGAGTGAGGTTACTACCGTGCCACACGATGAATTCATTTGCCTAAAAGGCATCATTGCTGCTGAAGTGTAATGCAAAAATACACATATCTTGGTAATAGAATCCACACGAATGTGCAATATACTGTTTTATGTTGAACGCGACAAAAATATTTCTCCTACATTATATTCTAAAATTCAGAATGAAATAATTTTAACGATTGTGTCGGACTCGGAGCAGCCCACTTCCCTTCAGGAAAATGCTCTTCGCAAAAGTTGTTTTTTACGAGTCTCCTTTTTACATCATTCGGCTACGCATCTGGTGTTTCAATAAACGATTGCAGATTACACAATATTTAACTGTGGCACAAATGTAATATGAAGATTTTATTATTTTCAATACGCTTCATGTAACACAATATTGTATACTGAAGCTTTCATGGTATATTTCATATTACAATTTTATTATATATTAAATAGAGTTTAGTGTTCTTCCGAACTTTAAGCTTGTTTATACATCGTAATTTATATGCTGAGGGAATAGCGAACAAATTTTGTCGTTGGAACTGTATTCCATTTCCATTTTACTCTGAACCCTTCTCCTGACAATAATAATGATGACAGTCTCTTAAGTTCTGTTTTGGTATTTTCTATATTCCTTGAGTGGAGCCGTGAGTCGTTTAGAGCCTTTACGGATGTCATTGACTTGAATAAACGGAGTGAAAGAACAGGACGAATTTAGACTGCTATCCCAGGTCGTTATCTGGAGCAAAAGTGCCGTCAGTGTAATGGAGTCTTTATTCGTTGAATCGAATTTGTGAATACATTGCGTGAAGACGGTGTCATCGGTGGGGTGTTGCAGTAGTTGAATTCGATTTAAGAAAACATTCCATTTATGGATGTAGAAAATTTTTAGGAGCACTCACATTTAAGAGCACTTCAGCAAAATCCCAGGCAGCCATGTGCAAAGAAAAAAATGCACACACATGTGTTTTTTTTGCCAATTGCCATGAAAAAATTCAATCAAAACAACAGAGAACCGACTATAGCAGAACACTTTCTCCTTTCTTCTCACCGAGTTGAATGAATAACTCGCAAAACGAAAAGACACGCACAACATTGTTTCTCGATTCGGCAAAGTGTCCTCAGGAACTTCTGCTCCATTGTATTTTAAGTGTGTCTGTCTTATCCAGATTGAAAACATTACGCTGATTATCTGAATCTGAATTATAATTACAATAGACCGCTGAATTGCCTCTTAATGATTATGTTTTCGCCAACTACAGTTTTGAATAGAAATCACTTTTAGTTAGTCTGCCGTTGATATCTATAATCTAGAAAACATTGATTATATTCTACTTTTGATCGCTTTTCACCAACATTTTCCATACCAGTTAGATTTTGATAGAAGTTGAAAAAACAATAGCAGCAAGGCAACGCCCTCATGTATCTATAACCAGGCCATTGTCAACAATTCAGTTATCAACAAATTCTGTTTCAATAGTAAAAACTGCAGACCTCATCATTAAAATAAATGTAAACATTCTATTGTTTAAGTCAGATATCGATTTTATTCTTATACAATTGTTTTAATAGATACATCTACTATACATGTAGTTTTCTTATGATTTTCTGAGCATATTCAAGCATTTTACAATAGTGTTTAATTTGAGAGTAGAAAGATTTATTATTTCTATCAAATGATTTTGTCACGATAGTTGCCGTCTTTGCACGGAAACCGACAAACCGAGTACAAGATTTAACAATGTTTATGGGTGGAACTTCATTTCACTTTCTGGAATAAAAAGGGTGTATACTAAGAGTAGATGCTAAGATGAAAAATAAAGACAAGCGCAATATGTACTTGGTAATAAACTTGGTTAAATTCTGTTTTCATTCATGGTCACGAAAATGAGTTGCAGAATAGCATTTTCAAAGAAATTGTTGACATGCCTTATTCAAAGGAAGGAAAAACCACATTTTGTAGCATCTGCAACTGCAAGTGCACAGCATGTGATGATATGTGCGTCAGTGCAAATAATGAAAGCACAGAGACGCAGCACTAGACATGCATAAAGAAGTGGGCTTCTAGGAATGCAATCTGCTTCGTCTTAAAGAGTACCTTAAAAGCATTGCATCAATTCCTAATTCACTGCAGCAGTGAATGCAAATGCAGCAGATGTGCAACGAACTGTTGTTTGCATTTGAATACCGTGCCCAACAACATAAAAGATGAATAAATAAACAATGCAAAAAAAGAGTTTAAGTGATCAACGTTTGTAATAAACCGTTTAGCCTCGTTTTTTAGAAACTCTTTCATAAACCCGAAAAGTCGGAAGTTATGATTTACTGGACATTTCACCGTTTTCTTTAAATACCCTTCATTTTCATTTTTCTAACAAAATGGAACAAAGCCATAAAAATGTCTTATATAATTCGTGCTGTTTAGCTGCAGGAATAATGAGCATATATCAGGCTCAATTATATTATTATGCCCAGAGAAAAAAATAGGAGTACCCAAGGCACTTCCACTTTGACATTATCAACAAACTCTGCTGTCTCAAGCGTTTCCTTTCTGAGTCTTTGATGTCTGTGTGCGGCCCGAGTGTTAATCATTCCTGTCAAATCCACCATGGCATTTTAACCTTGCATCCATCATAATGTTTAATGCGTTATGTCGCAACACACCGTACTCACAAGGATAGTAAGAGGAATGAACACTGCGGATGAGTTTGTCTGTGTGAGTGTAAGCTGATTCTGATTGAGACCAAAGATTTATGTAAAAGCAAAAGCGCAACGAAATTTTTAAGACGTGATGAAACGTGACCGTAGAGTGAAGCTATTCATTGCATCGTCATGTAATTTGCATATGACCATCCGAATACAGCACTTCGAGAACGGAATATTATTCATTGTGAATTACTATTTTACATCTCTCTGTGGATTCATGTCGAAGTCTTTGACAAACTATGTGTGATGTAAAGCGTAGGTTTGCAGTGATGAGCCTTGATGTGTGGTGCATCTTGTCTAGCATTAAAATAAAATTTACAAACAATGATTGGCTTATTAGGCTAATAAATAATAATAAACATTTATAAAATTTCGTCACTGATGTCGTAATTCTTTCTTTTTATTTAACCTCCACGCAACCACGATGCTTCAAACATTCAACTTACTCTCTGCGCGCAACATTAGCAACATTACCTACTCAAGTTTGGTTATCTTCCGCAATCAGGATTCGAAATAAGGAATCAAGTTACTGAAGATAGAATGCGCGAGGCCATTCGTGAACTCCAGGTACGTTTAATTCAGATCTAACATGTCTTAAAAGACCCATACACTGTAAAGTTTAGATTTGTGTCAACCAAAGTATGTGTCTTGTGGCAGAGTTTTGCAAATCTGACAGTTACTGGGGAGATCGATGATGCTACCTTGAAATTAATACGAACACCTCGCTGTGGAGTACCCGACATTTTGACCGGTCAGTTTAATTCTAGAACAAGACATCGCCGATACATTGTGCAGGGTCAACGATGGCCAAACACAAACTTAACTTGGAGGTAAGCTTGACCGAATTTTTGATTTACTAGTTTTATATTTTCTTATCACATTTTACATTAAGCATTATTAAATATTTATACTGTGCATTGTAGTTATTTATTCTAAATTAAATTATTAAATTTTGGGTTTGGATATTTTCACTTTGTTTCTATATGCCACATGAAGTATTTACTTTATCTAACTGAACAAAAGACTATAATTAAATCCAATATTAATAAATCATTCTCTAGCATATAATCTACTATACCCTCAATTCATTCATGGTCGACTATTAATTCCAGACCATGAAAACTGCTGCCTTCGTTTTGCATCCTATGACATGCCACCATTGAACATTTTGACGTTGGAAAGAGAAACGCTGAGAATGACTGATGAAGAATGTTGACGCTTTGTTGATTGCTTGGTGCTTCCCTCTAGCAGATTGTTGCTTCTTCACTTGCTCATTACTAATTTTGCTCAACTAGCAACCTAAAACTTTAATAGATGGCAGCCAGCGTTGTCGTATTGCTTTGAGCTTTGTGCATCTTACTTGAGCTCCGATTTTATGCCAGTTTGTGAGAAAAAGCGTATGAATCATTTACAATTCAGTTGATATCTTCAACTACGTTTTTAGATAAAATTCGTCAATAAAAAACCACTAAAAGGAGGTAATTGAGTTAGAATCCTCGAATGGAGTGATTTTTAGTGTTTCAACACAAAATGTTCCTACTTGTTAATAAATGTTTATCGACAGAAGAGAAGCATCTGGTAGAAAGTAGTTTCATTTGTGAAACAGAAGTAACAAAGTTGTAAGATTCTGCAGTGAGCAGCGAGAATTTGGTCTGGTAGTCTAGACTCAAATGGAAAGAATCTGGAGTTTATGAAATTTTAATGAGACTGATTTTCAGGGAAGGACATTTCGCCATTAGAGTAGAGCATTATATTTTTAAAAACGTTTTCTTGCTTTTTTTCGCACATTGACGAAAAAAGAATACTGCATTGCATGTTACACCGTATTTGTGAAATTGAAATGTTAATAATACAAGTCGCATGTGCGAAACTGTACCTGAGGTATTCATAAAATTAAAACTTTAACCTACTTCACTGTTGTCGGTGATCGTCAGTAGACAATTCTGCTGGCTAGTAGCGCAATGGAAACAACCAATCCTCGAACACACACTAAATGTCTTCCGGTTTAACCGTTGTAACTTACTTCGGACTGCACGTTACTGCTCAAACTCTTCACTCTATATAAATACAAATAAACTACGGCTACACCGGACATGCAATTTCACCGTCATGACTTAAATTAGTTTGCCAGTGCTAAATCATAAAATTTATTTTATTTACGATCATTGTGACTCAAACATATGCTGCTGCAATATTCTCTTCAGAAACTCCCTTATGTAGCTACGGTAAGTACTGTAGGAAAAGTTGCCTCCGTCATAAAATGTTGGTCTTGTGTGGCAAAGAAGAGCATTAACTTGTACGTTCATGAGCAGCATTTAGTGAAATGTAAAGTACCCGCCGTATGAAAAAACAACCTGAAATGACATTTCCACATTTCAACTCCCCGTGCGTTTATCTCGGCGCAAAAATCCGAGTTCCTATAGAGCCACTTTTGTAGAAAACGTAATTTTTAAAAGTTATTAATAAAGCAGACTAAAGCCTTGACGTACAATAAAGGCAAATGAAGTTTAATAGACATCCAAGTAGATTAAGCGTAATATGTAGTTATGTGAAGGCAGTGTTATCTGTTTAACATAATGGCAGAAAAACAAATAGTACTGAACTAAAGCTTTCCGTCTTTTGTCCAACTTTTGCACGAATCCCCTTCTATCCGTTTCATCTGCTACTTTGGACTTGCACTGAAACTATTTCTCCACAAAACATTTTGACTTTCCTCGTGCTCCGTACATTCTTGGACATACTTTCCTTGAACACGTTTTCTAAACTTCTCCTCCAGACATTTACGTTGAGTTGAGATAGTCCATTCGAATTGATAAGACAACCGACAACACAAATTCTCAGCTACATAACAACTTTCAACATAAACGCATCCTTCCACTACAATGGTTGAATAGTCATGGGGAATGCAAGTTTTCCTCTCTGCAGTAGATACAATCTCTCGTCCCTTATTCATAAGAGTAGCTCATTATTTTGCGTTCAAGTAACAGTCAATTCGAGATGGATTTTTAATAAAAGAGAAACAAAGACCCTACGCATTTGTAAAATTCATTCCAATCTCCATTTCAATTTATTCTGATGCTGCAAACGCAAAGATTCTTTATTCGAAATGGACGAGGAAAAGAAACAATAGCATTTATTAAAGCATCATTTTTCCAAGTAGGTGTTCGAGATGTAAACATCCTCTGCTTCCGTTTCTTCTGTATATTATACGATATCATTATCATTTCACCCTGAATACTTTTAAGTCAAAGTCGAAATGGTTTGTCATTCCCTTATGTACAGTGATCATAATTTTTGCTCTTCGTTTCCTTTTTTCTTCTGTTTGATAACGATTATTTTTAGACAGGGGATCGGACTTATAAAGACATTTGTCAGGCAAGGGACTGGTAAGAATACAAAGGTTTCCATCTGAGTTTTGAGTTGGAATGTAGTAGCTCTTGCCGAATGTAGAAAATGCTGCTGTCTGTCTGTATCTGGAGATAAAGGACTTCGTGCGTTAGTAACTAGTCAATCTACACCAGTACTTTGAGATAATGCCTGATCAAAAAAAGTTCACATTGCAATTCGATCTATTCTTTCTTCACGATTCATAAGCTTTAAAATCATGCCATGGTCATGTGTCATGCTATAGTTTTGCAATTTGAAACGCAGAAACAACGCCCAGGAAGAAATGAAAGAAAATTACCTATCACATCTTGCATCCAGACAGCTGTGTCTCTATATCAGTCCCACATTCATATATACCTCAAACTTTAAGCAGAGTGGCATTTTCTTATCTCAGAAACCATTAAAAACTCGATATTTTTAGAGAGATATAAACAAAATATACAATAACTCTGACAGGACTTGTAATAAAAATAAAGGAGGACAAGAGGATGATGACAATGAGAAAGAAATGACTATAATGAGCATGAAATAATAACTGCATTATTTCTCAGTGTTTGCCATGTGTTTGTAGCACAGAATGTCCAAGGCATCAAAAGCAATGGAGAGGCAGGATTACATTAGTTCAAAAGATCTCTTAAATTCATGATTCGTGCCGAGTCAGCAAAATCTTAACAACTAAGACTTTGATTGCAGCCTTTGCAATTTAAATGGTAGTATTGTGAAACTTGTGACAGTGGTTATAAGGCAATAGGCTTGAAGGAATGCTGGGAGCGCTGAGCGACTACTACAATACTGCAAACATCGGCCTTTTTGTGATTTTCAGACACTCTGAAGTAAAACAAAAACTGGTGAGTAGTGCGTTTCCTAGCAATGTGCAGTCTTTATCTTTCTACATTATATCATACATAATATGTAATACTGTGTCAGGAAATATCGCCAACGCATATATACTAAAGTACAAAATAAAAAGTATTTTGATACTTGAAATATATATTTAACATTAGATGAAATACATACGTTGCTTATTCATGCGATTCGATTAACCTTTGATCAAGCTTAGGCGATCAAGCAGTTGTCAAAGTGTCAAACTAAATATAATCAGTGGTTACAAATTATGCAATTGGCTGAAAACTGAGTAAAACCATAATGCATTACTTTCAATACTCATAAATTCTTTCAAATTTCAAATATTCAGATTTTATTTGACGAAAATAGTAGTTTCTTTTTATGGTAGCTTGTTGAATTAAGTATTCGGCCAGCAATGAACACGAGCGCATTGAAATCATGTAATGTGTTTGCATCTTGTGATTTGAATATTCACAAGTCGTAAAAGATGATTCCAAAAGCACATTAAAATAGAAATCCACAAAATTGAAGAGATGATAAGAACAGTTTTCAGGAATGTTGCCACTTCTTCTGGAGTTTCCACTCTTGTTCACTTTTACTTTACTGCGAAATATCATAATGTTATGAATGCTGCAGAACAATTTCTTCAAAGGGGCTTGGGCATATCGTCATCGTGAGTCAACTTGCTATTGCTTTGTACTTAATATCATGACCACGAGACCTTTTCGCAAGATTCAAAAAATAATGTTTGAAGGCTTCCACTGCACACAAGAAAGGAAAGGGGAGTAAAACGGGCATGATGAAAATCATTCCTCTGTGTGAGCAGCAGAAGCGTTGTGTAATAAAACGATGTAATAATGTTACGCGAACAAAGGAAGAAGGTGCTCTGGGACAATGTAATGATCCTGTGACATTTTCTCGCTACAATGAGATCATCAGACCATGAGTCTTAATCGATATGGCTGACATTTAAATGTTGCACTGTTCACAGTTTAATATATACCAGTTTCAGTATTGGAAAGCTAACAGCAAATAGCAATCCTGTTGGTTTAAAGATGCTATTCAAACATTCCGGAAAGAATAGTCTATTGTTCCTTATCCTCTTCATATTCAAATCAAATTCATATTTCCCGTCAGTAACCTTCGAGTCTCCGCACTCTCAAACCAAAATGTGATGCTCCATGCTCGTTATAAAAATGAAGATATTAAAAATTTCTTAATACAAATACCCGCTGTCGCTATCCAAGTTATTATTTTATGTATAGTAATACCTGTAGTTTGCAAACATAAACTCAAATAGCAGACAGAAGATCAAACTATTGGCGACGAACGATATTCATCTCTATACAGCAATAGTTAGTGTGATGATAAACTGTGCCGGGTTTTGGTTTGAAATTGAGCGAACTAAACAAGTATTAATGCCAGCAAACAATGTGGTCCGTTTGACTTTTCCATATTTCCACCATCAACCGCGGTAAGCAAGTTATTAACTGTACATTTATCAAATATCATGTGCAGCTACAAATCGAGATGAAAGCACAAATGATGTCTGTGACAGTAAACATTCGATTAAAGCTGCAATAATATGATTTGTAAATATTTGCTGTACTTCAGTTACACTGAGTATAAAATAGCCCCATTTGTCATAGTAAGAAATGGGTTGATCCTTTTAGTAGATATGCATGAAATCAAAGCAGAGCGAAAATCGTTCATTAGGATATGAAAGAAAAACACATGCCCCTTGTGCTAATAACGACGATTATTCTACCGACGACTTTTCAAATCGGTGGCCGTCAAAATGTGCTGTCTGTAAAAATACTGCTCATTAACACTTCTTCCGCTGAAGATAATTATAGGTATTACTCTGTTCTTGGGGATAAATCTGATAGCTCCTGCAAGCTTTATTATAAGGAATCACGCAAATACTGTCACAAAATTTTACAGGCTTCACTAAATGCCAGAATGCGAAAAGAACTGAGAGAAACAAATTCGCTCGTGAGTCTAAATATTCAGAGCATAAATGTAGTTTAACCGATGAACAAGGGATAAATTTGGAGAAAATTATATTGCATTTTGAAGGTTTGTAGGGAGCGAATATAAAGAAGGGAATAATCACCAGCACGGTTATAGTAAACTGTTGTTAAGGGAAAAATATCAAGGAAGCGAAATTACGTGAAAGGTAGGCTTAGGCTTGTCTAAGGAGAAGAAAGAAAAGCGTGAAAGCGGTCTGGCACTTGGTTCGTACAAGCCTGTCCCATTCTTTCAAACGTAGTTGATGATTTGCTGGGAATAATAAAACTTTTCAATGCATAGCGCTTATCTGGCCGCGTCTTCTCATGGATATGAGCACATTAATGTAGTTGTACTTTCTTGATTCTGACTCTGAACACCTGCAGCCACCATTATGCAACACTATTTCCGTCTTTATACTTCTGTTATGTTAATACCACATGTGTTTGTTTTTACGATTCTATCCACAATTATTTTAAAGTTGCGAAAAGCAGAACGTTGTTTTGGATGATGATGACCGTGCCTGGGTTTTGCTTAAGTATAATACGCAGCTTTAATATATGTAATATGTTTGAGTAAACTCACTTGAAAGTTCAATATTGTCTTCCGAGAGAGCTTCGTCGGATCAACCTTTATTCTTACCGAAATGTCTATTTTTCGGTGAGTAGTGTGTAAAAGCAAGTACGTCGTAATAAGATGTAACGGTGGAGAAAGTACTTGTTCCTTTGAATTACATGGCATCAACAACAACAAAATGTTCTGTGTTGTCGTAGAACCTTTTCCTTTCTGGGGGAACTACGTATTATACCTCGCCACTTCCTTTTTATATTTTTATCCCATTGTCATTTTGCAAAGAAAGAAAAGGCAGGACTTTGCCCGTCTAATAAATATAATGTCACATTCACGGCAAGTCCATTCTGGGAAATGCGAATGAACTAAAGGATAGGGCATTGTTGGATTCTTTCTCCACTCGAATCCTAATGCAGCGACTATATTCATTCCGATCATTATCATGAGTATGAGCGGCGGAAACAAGTCATTGTGTGCTCCCTTTTAAAGGTGAAATTCGACGTAACCAAAAGGGAATTCTGTAACCACATACAGGAAGTATACATGCCGAGGTGAGCAGTTATCCACAAGGCGACCGGGAAAAAGGCGATTTTTAGAGAATTCAGCCAGAAAGAAGAAAAGGAGGCATTCGTCAGATCCTTTTTCATCAAACTAAGTTCTAACGGAACTAAATAGGCATTTGATCTTTTAGTTGTACTGGCGGACCCCGCCTACCTACTAAATAGTAACACAAAAGTTCTGCATTTCACTTTTTTCACTATAGACCAAAATTGTGGAATCTCATTAGCTTCTGAGATTTACCTAACTTAGAGCTTACTTCTCTAGGTACTTTTTTCGTTCTGGACAGGACAAAAAATCTCGACGCATCTCTTGGGTAAAATATATTTCTACTTTTGTGTTGGTAATAAATACCAATTTTTGAAGGCGGTAGATTCAAATAACTTTAAATTATTGGACGTTGTCATCACGATCGGGAGGCGAAAACGGTGAAATGCAATCCGTTCGTATTCATTTTCGCTGAGGGGGGCGTTTTCAGGATTTATGTTGATTTAGCGCAGATTTTCTTCGTAACAAGTGGACAATGTCTGGAATGCTCAGGGAGGCAAATGTTCACACGTATATCGATTAAAAGCCCAATTTCAGCATGGCCGTGTGTATTTCGAGTATGTTGTGATAATACGCTACAAATAAGGCGATGTTATAAAAGTGTGATAATGTTGTGCGGTGTTTACTCCGCATCGCCATTGCTGTCTTATTTATGATCACTGATCGTCACCAATCATTGCCATAAATATAATCCTATAAACGTTGTAACATTCTAATCCACGTATCTATTAGGTAATCAATATCATGTCTTAATGGAACTGCTACAGTTTAATCCCAGAGGAAAGTGAGTTGGGAGTTCCTGTATTTACATTGTTTCACGTTTCATGAGAGGTTGTGTCATAAATACCTCACAGCATTGGCTATATGCCCTGATTCCCAGTTTGTTTACACTGGAAAATCTTTGTTGTAAGAATTAGGACATCGTTGCCATATTATGGCGCTTGTTGCTTTCCCGCCATATGGGTGTAGTTAATGTATGAATTCATTAAATATAAGACGAAGATGGGTTGTGCATTATTATGTATTACGCTTGGGCTATGACCATATGAGGGAACACAATTTTCGTGTGTGAAGAAATGCCTGAACCGAATTTCTAAAACACACACCGCGCCTATTTTTTCCGCATCGACAACAGCAGATTTTAGCAAGCTGTCAAAATTGAAGTGACACAGTGGCGTGTATCATCGGTGGAAGTAAAGAATTGACTGGTTGGTGCTATAATTCTCCAGGTTATTCAATATTGACAAAAACAAATGTTGCCATAATTGCTGTCTACCCAGGCCTTGCTCCTGTGAAGCCTTCGACTTTTACAGAATAATTTTATGACTCCCACTCTCTAACGAATGAATTATGCTGAGAAAACACTTGAGTTGTTTCATGACAAAGTGGAAATTGTTGTAGAAAATGTTGCGTCGCGTGAAGAGCATACACAAATAATGATGCATGTAACAAATGAGCTAAGACAAGGAGTTCTTTGTCTTTGTCAACAAACAGCGGCATTTACAGTGTCTAAGTCCATCAAGCGAAAGGAAACCCAGCTATTCATCTAAGGGAAGGGTTAAAAGTACACCCTCACACACATTACATATTTATGCGATCACACACTAACTAAACATTTATGTATTTTAAGTGTTACAAAAAATAATCCCACTGTTGCTCACTGGAAAACTACAAATAATGCATACTACGTGTTGGTTCATAACTTGGCCCCTAATAAAAGTAGGGAAATATTTTTTTTTCGCCAATATTCCCTTCAGTATAATGTAAAAAGATGGCTGTTAATTTTTGGAGATGTACAACGCGCACACAATATCACGTTCTTGATGTTGGAGGGAGGTTTTCAGAGTGAACACGGATGAACAAACAGTGGGAAGAACAATCCGAGTCATCCCTTTTCCATTTATTAGTCTTCTCAGAATAATAATATTCACATAATATTCGAGGATGATGATAACAGCAGCCGAAAAGAGTCCCTATTACCACTACGGCAAAAGAAAAGTAGCATGAAACCCCAGCGTACAAAGCTCACACATCTCATGAATATCTTTATAAAGTTTCGATGGTGCTATATGAGCATCCTAAACACTGAAACCTAATCCATCCAAAACATCGTGAAGCGAAGAATGTAGGAGGCTACAGACTACAGATTCATGCAGACAAATTCAATTCACGGATTTTTTGGTTGCTTTTTCTAACTGAACTAACCATTGCAGGCGTTTCTGTTGATGTGAGTAGTAAAGAGTAAAGAGGAACTTTTGGTAGATGAAAGGAAAAGGCGAAGAAGCAACGAGCAAGCAGTGGTTACTTTTATTATCCGACTCATGTGTATAATGCTCGAGAGTATCCTCCTTATGAAAGGAAACTGGGTATAAGGAGGTCACATTCTACGCTTACAGGACCAGTGTGGAACTAGCTGCTTCTCGGGAAAGTGAACTCCGTCTGCAGGAGTCGAGCAGGGAAACAAGCGAAAGAAATGATCGCACAGTTGTGACAAGTTTCCATTACATTTCAGCAGTTTCTACGTTCTATTCCTTGAAGCATTCGACGTTTACATTACCCCAGAAAAAAGTTCTGCCTAATAGCTTGGGAAGAAATCCGGTTGTGGTGTCAGTTACTTTAGTCCCACGTAAAAGCAAGAAATGGGTTAGTTTATTTTTCAAATTAACTTTATATCTAGCAGCAAGCAAACACTTTTCTCTGTGCCACTCATTACATTGTCATTACATTGAAAATTCTGGTAAGTATCTACACGATTTTTTCTACATTTATTTACATGCATCCGCCCTGGCTTTTGGTCATTTTAAAAGGAGAGAAGAAGAGATTTATATAGGTAGTTTCCATTAGGAAACGAATTCAATGTTCAAATAATACATCAAGAAGAAATTATGGGGACAAGAGAATTAAAGTTAGCGAGGAACGGTCAAAAGTAGTCCATGAATGGAGGTCCACATGTCACCTAAACATCTCATTTGAAATGTGTGCCATACTCAAGGCAAGGCAAAGAGGTAATCAGCTTTGAATTTCTGATACACAAATAATAAAAGGAAAAAGGAAAAGCGAATTTTCTCCACGTCTTTCACATAAAGTACATTTGTACTTGTGTCAATAACAGACGCCGTGCACGAACTTGTAGCTTATGTCGATCTCGAGCAACCATTTGAAGCTCTTTTAGAAGTCTTAACAAAGAAATGAAACAAAATGAGGGCATCCTTTTGAAAACCATCTACAGCACATCTTTACTGAATCCTGTGAAATACCAGTCCCTTAATTACCTTAGAATCAGTCTTACTGCAATTTGCTATTTTTTACCGCATCTTCAACTCAACACTTCTTCCAGGCCCATTAATTATGTTAGATAGCGTATTACTCAAATGCAGGAAAAATGACAAACTGAAGTGACAAACTACTTTGTCACATCCTTACAGTTTTTAAAATCGCCTTTGTCCAATTACAATTAAGGACATGACAATTACAAATTTACCTGTCGGTTTTTTATCTGGAAAAGGTATATTTTTCGAGTCAATTATACAATTTTGCGCAGTTTTTCTAAAACGAATATTTTAAAATGGTTTCATCGCTTAATTTATGATTGTCACAAAATTTGCAATTTTATAAAGTATGAAGGTGCATTAAGGCAATTTGAACAGAACATTAGACTATCCATTTGAGACGGAAGCTTAACCTACGCACAAAATGGCATGTGTAGGAAAAGGAAATTGTGATTAATTTGAGCTAACTTGTATGACATGGCGTGCTGGGCTAGAAAATTCATATTCGTGATAGCTCAACTTCATAAACAAAAGAAGTGCGGAGAAAAGTGGAAATGAAAATTGTTATTTTGATGTTAGTACGTCATCAGACACGTCCTACAGAAGGTACAAAAATACTTAACTGTGTAGGTCTTTACATTAAAGAAAACCGATGCTACGTTGTCTCTGTGTAAGGACGAAAATCATGTCAAACAAGGTTCGTGCAATATAATGGGAAAAGGAGTGCTAGGGGAAATTTCAAATAAAATGCAGATGTAGAACAGGATAGCCTCTCTCTGGCCTTCTTATTAACTTTGGAAATAGAAATTCATAAGTTTATGGCGTAGATCAGAGACAGAGTGGATCAACTTACAAAGCCAACAACAAAAAGACAGCGAAGTTGGAAAGATTTTGTGCAGTCGATTTTTTTTGTCTCAAATAATCTCATCATCATATACCAATGATATAATTTCACTTTCTTTCTGTACTCCTTGCCGTTATTATGTAAAGTCTAACGAGACATATTTGTTTTCAGTCTCTCTCCCTCCTTTCTTGCCAATTAACTCTGTTGTCTTAATATGTTGCCAGTTATTCAAAATGGCGGAAAGGGAAGATGCTATCATTAGGTTATTATATGGTAACCAATGTGCATTGATAATCGTATCTTCAGCCACTTCATTCTCATCCAAAAAAGAAGGAGCAGACTCTGCTGCTTTGAATAATATTTGCTGCTTATGTAATAAAGCAAATGCGAAAGGAAAAGAGACATATGCCGACCAGTTTGTTTTTAGTAATTAGTGTGATTAGGCGTATGAAAAGGATTAAGTAGACTAAACTCCATTAACTCCATTAGTGGGATATTGTTATTAATGAAGTAATAACACACCTCCATGTTGTCACTCAATTTTCATTAAGCATCACATTAATTATGGCACGATAACGCAGTGTGTAGATTATATGTTATTATCTGGGAAACTTTACTTAAAGTTCGTACATCTCAAGCAAAGTCCTCAAGAGGATGCTCTTTAGTTCATTTTGCGAGATAGTTTGCTGCTGTTTTTGCTTAGAAATTTGCTGGGTGGAACACTTGACAGGAAGGAAAACAAGAATAGAATTACCAATTACCAGCAACCTCATAACCTCTTGGTACTCATCACGGCATTTTCTTATTTGAGTGAAAAGAACTGCTTTAATCTTGTAAATTCTACGTTTTTACATAACTGCGACCACTCCCGATTCAATTACAAATATAAAATACGAGAATGGCAGAATGATGTGAAGCATCTCTCTCATCGCTCTCAGTTTCACATTCTGTGTCATCTGCATGCCTCCAAACTGTGAGAATCCAAGTTTTTAATAGTCTCTGGATAAGATGACTTTTCCTTGATAGAAATGTCATATCGCATCAAGTATATAAAAAAAAAATCTTCCCATTTCGGTCGTAAATTAAAGAAGTGATCCTCTTACCACGAAGTGGGTACCTAGATACAAAGAGCAAGTCTCCTTCTCATTATTTATGCCATCGCTCACACGAAAATTGTTTTTTTGCCTTTTTCTTACAGTACAGAATTTTGAAAGATACAGTTTGGAAACGAAACTTTATTAAATTATTACAAAACACGAAAAACTGAACGTAGCCCAGTTATATGTGGTTATCTCTTATACCGAAAAGCAAACCTCCATTTGGTAAAGCTTATTGTTAGAAATAAAAATCGTATTTTATTTTTATTCGTTACGAAATTATTCCAGATTACATTTGGTATTTGCCAGTGTTGCTTAATTAGAATAAGAAATTCTGAGAGATGGTTCGGAGTTGGGAAACTTGGAATGGGAACAAGATGTGATGTTAGAACACGGGCTGTGTTTAACTAATTCTTGTGGAGTGGGCTTCAGAACAGTTTGGTAGAAAGAAAATTTATGATACAAAAAATGTAAAACTGTGAGTAGCAGAAGAAAGTGTATTTACAAAAACTTTATCGTGAGCGGTGATGCAAGAAAACGAACTACTGTTCACACTGTAATTCTTTTCGTAGAACTTTTCTTGTAGCTTCATCTTAAGACCTGTTATTTTCCTATTGATCTAATTTACTGGGTTTATAGAGAGACAGCAGTTTGGTTTGGACGCAGCAACAAACCGTTGTGTTAGACCTTGCATGCACAACGCACAATTCATTGTAAAATTTCTGAAAGTCGCCAAGTTAAATATTTGGGTTAATATACGTGGAGCTTCGAATATGAATATGGTTCGCAGATTTCACTTTGTCTTCCAATCTTTCTTAGTTGGCTTCACTTGGACTTGGTATATGCAGGTGAATCTATCCAGGAACTGTAACAAACACTGCTACGTATTTATCGTTTAAAAACCAAATCTGTAGCAGGTAAAAGTGGTTGTGACAGGATCTGCGTCCTAAAACCAAACGGAAATTTATGTATTTTCGGTAGAGTTAATCTCCGAAGAAAGTTAAATAAGAAGCGTTTAAGAACGGCGTTGGTAGTGTGAGTTTTGAGAGTAAATTGCAAATTCCCTGGGCACGGGGTTCTGATCGTGATTGTAGCAGTGACCAATTGTGTGTGACCTAATACATTTACCATAAATCTTCATTCATTTAAAGCGAGCGTTCACCCAGTGTCAGGTCGAGGTACACATTCTTTAATTCTTTTTGTTTAAAGGAAATTTAAATCTCAGGACGGAATTGGGCTATTTATAGGATTAAACAATTTTAAACTGGTCAAAAGATTATTATTAGATAATTATGCATTGCAGTATATTGTAAATATTAGTCAAACAATACAAAGGTTAAAGCTTACTGGCATATGAAAGTTTATGCAATAATTTGTAAATAAGAATAAACTGCAAACTTTGAGAAATGGTATTTCACTTCAGTGGTGTTTCTTCAAAGAATCACGTTATGACTCGTACTAGCATGCAATTATCGCATTTAAGTTGAATTCAATGCAGAGTGGATTTAACATAATTTCATGGAACCTCATTTCTATTGGCTTTGCTTTTTGTTCCATAATCCACTGCTTTAGTATCAACAAACCATTAATTAAACGAAGCGGAAATTGTAAGTTGCATTGCATGGATATATTTTTTGTATATCATTGTAGAATTTGTTTCTTCCCTGTGTGCGAATTGAAATGAGTTCTAGTTTATTTGAGCAAGTAAAAAATGTGCTAGATATTTACTCCTATATCATTGTTAAATACCTTTCAATATATTTAGTTGAAGTTAGTCTCTGATCACATTGTATCGTAAAAGTTGTTTGCTTAAAAACGTAAAGACCTTTTCGTCGCTCCTTCCAGTTAGAAAATCCAAAAGGGCGAACCTTCCAAAAAGTTGTTTGCGTTTCTGGACAGAGCGTGTGCACAACGATCGCATTGTAATCTCTTTCTTCGGAGCAGTAGATTACATCGCTTTATACACTTCTGCATTGAGTCTATTCGTGATCCAAAAAGTTGGACCTCTCCCCCACAACACAACTCTTCTCCCATTATCTCTGAATTTACTTCCTCGCTTCTTGAAAACATATCTTCGGATCTCGTCTGTAGAATACATTTTTGTTTCGTTTTTTTTCCTCATGTAGTAGTTGTTGACAATAGGGTTACAGTTGTAACCGTAACATAGCATCATCGTGTTTCTGAACCAAGTTAAAAATGCATGTAATAGCTGGATTATGATGTATTTCGGAGTAAACTATGCATGTGCAAATGTGCACAGAGAACGATTTTGGTTTTAGGTTAGATAAATGATTATGATGAATAATGAGTCTTGTTCATTGCTCGTTGCTCTCTCTCTAGCCGTAGAGTACTTCGGTCTCTGTCTTGCTCCAAAACTTCCAAGTTCGATTTCGTGTTGGCCGATTTTACTGCGTACAACAAAATCTTTGTTTCGCTCTGCCATACCCCATTGAAACTTGATTCTGTTTTTGAGACCCACATACATCTTGAAGGAACCACTTCGTTTTTAGCATTTTCATTATTACTTGTTTAGTATCTGCCATAAGCTGAAATTGTGTCGTAAACAATTTATCACATACCGTTGTACCGTTGTGCCGTAGTGTTATAAAAGCTTCTAGTGCCTTGCTGTTATCCCAAATATCTTTCATCCGGTATTATCTAATATCAATCGCACTAACTGTCGGAAGTCCAACAAATAACTTTCCGCATATCATAGATTTAAATGGAACCGAGCGGCTATAAGCAGATTAACTCTCATCATGTGTATAAGAAATGGAGCAGCAGGCCTCTGAAAGTTGTTTTAAAATACGGGGCGGTGACGGGAACGTTGAACATAATGCAATGATCAGTTCTCAGTAAAAACTGATCACCATGGTCGTGGAAGAAAACATACGAAATCACTTTTCCTGCTCGTCAGTTGTATTTTCTTCTTCTTCTTCTTGGACTCAATGGACTCAATCAACATCAATGGACTTAATGGTGACTCACTCAACTTGGTGGTGATGCTTATTGATATAACAACCTCACAACCTCCTTGAGTGAGTCATTAGAAAGTCTTATTAACAACCCTGGCAAAATTGAAACCTGACTAAAAGTTTACCTGGTGACGCTCTACAAGCTGCAACATGAAATGCCTCTGCAAGTATACTGACTTAAAGAATTAACATCAAATGACCAGTCAAAGCTGCAACACATCGGACTTCCTTTCTCTTCCGTGAAGACTAATTCTGCCTTTTTAGTTGCTTACTGTAAACTGATTAGATTTTAGTTGTAACAAGCTTGCATTAAGGTTAATTTTGCAATAATGCCATATTGAATAAAAATGCCACAACTTTGCTTATATCTGTAAAGTAAGATGTAATGCAGTGCAATTAGTATTCAATAATGATTATGAGCATAGTTTTTTGCAGTGACAGTTGAGCAAAATGCTGAAAATTAATCTGCGATTAAGTCATATTCACTACGACTATAATATATTATATACCAATATTTTACTTTTAGTCATGAAAAGTTGCATTCATTACAATTGTAATTTTATTTTCTAATAGTTACTTCAAAATTAAGTAATATATGGATGCATAAAGAACACCGTTAATGATTTGCTTCACTGTTGTTACAGCCTCAAAAGACCTACACAAACACATCATGAACAGGACATTATCGATGAGTTGGCGAGAGCGTTCAAAGTATGGTCAACATCAACCCTCCTTGAGTTTAGAATGCTCGGACATGACCGAGCGGATGAAGCGGATATCAGAATTGTGTTTTCCAAGTATGTAGTAAATGTCTGGTTTTCTCACTGATTAGATAAAAAATGTTACACGCAAGAAGCATTTGTATGCTTAAATATTTATGTCTGCACCCCATTTTATACTTATGATGTATTATAAATTGAATTTCAGGGGCTATCATGATGATGGATACCCTTTCGACGGTAAGGGCTCCATTTTAGCGCATGCATTTTTCCCTGGCACAGGTCAAGGTGGTGACGCTCATTTCGATGACGATGAAGTTTGGGTAATTGGGGGAAAATCACATCATGGAGAAGGTCAGTCATATGAAAATCGAAAGAACAGTCCCAATAATTTATTATACATACATATAACGTGACACAAAATTTGGCGTAAATTGTAAAGTGACATAAGTCAAGCACACCACAAAGTAGCTGTTGGAGTGACCCTTCTCAACTAATAAACTCAATAACTCAATTTCCTGCCAGAGGATTAATCTTTAATCTGAACTTGCTTCCTCCCTTCTATTTCGTGTTTAAAAATCTTCTTAATTGTATTATTACTTTATAAACAAAGATGTTTCCAACAGCAAAACCAAACTCCTCGCTTTCATATACCATTTTTATGACTAGTAACTTTTGGATTATATTGGAAACGACGCCAAAATTCGTGTCTCTCAGCGTTATTTTCGAGATATACCTAGTCATTACAATTACAACATTACTACCGTGGTTCAAACTTCACCCAATTTGTATTAATTGTAGGCACTAGGCTGTTTGCTGTAGCAGCGCATGAGTTTGGCCACTCACTTGGGTTATCTCATTCGGACGTTGAAGGTTCGTTAATGTACCCATGGTATCAAAATTTCGACTACGATTTGCAACTGTCTCAGGACGACAAATTGGGAATACAACGAATTTACGGTAGGAAACTTAACATGGCAACATCAATTATAAATTTTGATTATATAAAACTTAAGTACCGCTGGCAACTAGAATTTTGATTAACGAAACAAAAAAACTTACTTAGGCTCGGAAAGTCGATTCTCTCACAATCCATACAATCCAAAAAATGGTGGAGGAGGTCGTCGAAACCATAACAATATTCCAACTTCAGGCCCTCCCACTACCAGAAGACCATACAGAGGGAAAAATTACTATCCTGACGGAAGACCGAACACTTGCGATTCATCTTACGATGCCATTTCCTTGATTCGTGACGAACTGTTCATTTTTAGAGGACGATACTTCTGGAGAATAAATTCAACACCAAATGATAATCGCCTGCTGAAAGGATATCCTTCCCTGATAACTATAATGTGGCAACAACTTCCTTCGAATCTTACACATGTAGATGCTGTTTACGAACACAATGAAATCGAGATCATCTTCTTTATTGGTAAGCTTTCTGTATTGAGAACTAATATCAAGCCATTGGTATCTTACTGCATCCTGCCGTAGCCATCCGAATATGTTATTAACTCATTATTTGCATGAATGGTTAAGGTCGACAATATTGGCGATTTCAAGGAACTGACCTACTTCCGGGTTATCCACAACCCCTAACTAAACTTGGAATCTCTTCTGATGTTGAAAAAATTGATGGTGCTATGATTTGGGGATACAATAAAAGAACATACCTCTTTTCAGGCACTAAATATTGGAGGTAAAAGAAAAACGTTAAACGTTGTATTTGCACTTATGTAGCAGTACCCCGTTGAAAGAAAAGGCATTAAAACTTTAATTTTTCGTTTGATAAAACAGGCTTCAAGAAGATTCACAGAATTATAAAGTGGAACCTGACTATCCACGCGACATGCATATTTGGGAAGGCGTTCCTTATAATATAGATTCGGTTTTGAGATGGAAAGACGGGAATGTTTATTTTTTTAAAGGCAAAGTATTTTGGAAATTCAACGACAAACACATGAAGGTGGAAAGTAGAACACCAACACTTTCCGCCCCATTCTGGATGGGTTGTACGAGTACTCCAATCATTCCAACCGAGATCCCCACCGAAATGCCACCTGTAACCGCGGGATCCGTTTCGACTAAAAAGTTCTATTTTATACATTTGTCATGGTCGATTCTTGCCAGTCTTTATGCCTTATCAAATACAATACCGGTCTCTATGTTCAACACTGCCAGGTGCCCTTTTTGACGTTTGTCTCTGTTAACCTTATTGTGATTGTTAAGTTATCCGTAGTTTAGTTAATTCACAATGCTAACTGGTTCAAGGTTCAATGTTGTTAAAAGATTAAAAGCCCACTTTACAATTTGCAATACTTCTTCCCTACTAGAAGTAAACCTTATTTTATTTTATAAAGCCAATTAATGGTTCAGATAGTACGTGGTAATAAAATTCCATGAAAGTCAAATAAAAGAGACGTTTTTGTAGAACACGATATTACACGCTTCATATTCCAAACTTTACTGCCAAAATGAAGTAAACCTTCGTGCTTTGAATGCTCAGGCTATTGTTACTAATTAACTCTATTGCCCTTTATTGCTGCAATACTGCGCAGTGTTACCAATTTGTGAGCATGTTACCAATGATGTCTGGAAGACTTCGCCTCGCCCACTTAATAAGTAAAATTAATTTTGTTAATTAATTTACATAGATGAAACTATGATAATCTAAATATTTAATGCGGATTATATTTAACTTATTGCAATTTTGTAAGGATAAATGGAAAGTGCTGCAAACTGCACTATGCCTTGTTGAAGCTACGAGTTTGTAAATGAAATTGAAATGTCAGATAAACAATTAACAGGGTAGAAGATAATTCGGTAGTTTCGCTTCTACGCATTATATATAATAATTTTTAAGAGATATTTAACAGCCGCAAAATGCAACTTCTTAGAAAATTCTACAGCAGTTACATTCCTTTGATTACTTAATCAATGTTAAATTGTGTTGTTGCACAGTAATATTAAATAGTGATTTTGATACGCAGTTTTACATAAAATTACATTGTGTACAAATGAATACATCGGTCTTTTACTGTCTTCATTATGGAAAAGAGTTACTATAATCTATCAAAACAGTAGCATATTCTACTTAAATATTTTATAAAGAAAGTACTTCTCAGTAGTTAGGTTCAAACAATTTTCGGTGACGGCAAAACTCTTTTTTCTAGAACTAGTCAATAACTGCATTTCAAAATCCCCTTAGTGAAAGTTAAGAGAGAAAATCATTCGAATATACATAAAATAGTAATTATGAAACCCATAGGCATGCATATTTAGGGCGTAATAATTTTGTTGGTAATAAATATACTGTCTTGCTTGAAACTTATGTAATTTTAATTTGATGTTCATTAAAGCAAGAATTATGTATAATGTATTGATATATTCCGTTTAATATATTACTAGAAAGTGTAAGATTTACCAATGGAATCATGCCTCATTGGTAACTTCTGTCTGTGATTGACGAGGTAAGTGGAACAAAATAAAAAATAATAATTTGAATGAATGAACTGCTAATATTGAATAGAGATGAGTAGGTACGTATTTTCTGTACATGTTGTATGAAAATTATATAAAATAAAAATAGCGACAGCGCAGCGTCAGCTTTAAGAATACGTTATTGTGCGACTATTTTAATCAGAGATTGTTGTAGGCAATTAGTGTACACAGAGAGGAGTTATTGAAAGTTATTGTGATGTTGTCTCAAAGATATTCAAATAAAAATAAAAATGAGTTCCTAATCGAGAAATTACATGCTATAAATACATTTATTCATTGCATATTCATAAAATTCGGCAGAGCTCAAATTCACCAATCTCTGAAAATTACTTATTTTTTTTATTATTGCATGTTTCATGAATGAGGTAAAGTGTGTGAGGATAATCATTCACGTGATTAAAGGCCTACATGGAAAAAGGCATTATAAGGATAAAGGTCTGTGTGGGAAAGGACCTAGAAACTACAAATTACTAAAATATAATTCCATTGATAGTGTCAATTTGATACTGATACATTTCACCCTAGTTTCATATATTTGTCGTTTGTCGTGGTCTTCCGCATTAATATGGGTTTTGCATTCCAATGGTATTTGCAATGGTCCGGAGGGGCATTGTAAAAGACATGGGATGAATGTGTGGAATTTGCACGATATATAAAATAACCTGTTCAGCGCAGCGTCAGCAGGAGAATTTAGCACACTATTCCCCGCAACAAAGGCCTTTTCTGGTGGGAGTCGAGAATCTACTAACTACTAAGTACAGCCGCAAAAGCTTACGTGTAAATAGTAGGCCGGTCGATGTATCTCTTCATCGTTCGTCGTCTAAATACAACAACCTGTCATGTCATTCACAGCTGCCGCATCTGCTGTTCAACAGGAAAATGGCGAAAAAAGGTGAGTTTTAACTTTCTGTTAGTAAATATAATTTACAGAGGTTTTATCGTGCTTATCGGGTTGTTCCCGAAATTAAGTGCAACATTCTTTTAACTTTATAATACCGAATATGAATACAGTAACCCGTTAGTCCAAACATTCATTGATTGAAATCAAGTAGAAGTTTGATTTTTTACAGTTAGTTTTTATTAATTCATTTCCTAGCTTTCAGCTTTAAACTGACAAAATGTCAGTCGCTGAAATACGATTCAGCCATAAAATTAGATCGATTAAAGCTTCGTTTCTCGAAGAATTGTTATAGTGATTGTGTTAGTAAAGATTGCAACAATGGCAAAGTTCAATGGCATAGAAATACGGAGTTTTTATGACCGTGACCGGATTTAATCTTGGTTATAAAACACCTGTCGCCATTTTCAGTAACTACATATGTTACAATTGTGCACTAGTCATTTTATCAGTTTCAAACGGTGAATCTATTCATTATTCATACATTTTACAAAATATGTTATTTCTGTAGGAAATACCATGGCCACAAAAGAGAAACCATCAAGTGACGACGAAACCAAAGATACCTCCGAGGTCACTGATCGAAGTAAAGGAACTGCTTGCGAAGTAAATGAACGGAAGGGGTGTGCTTGTATAAAAGTAATTTGTCGTTATGTCATTCCGTTGATTGTAGTGGCACTTGGTATTCTCATTGCCACAAACCCTACGTTAATTGCTCGCTGGACCAGGTCGTTCGCACCCGTATCAAATAAGGTATAAAGGACATGCGTAATTCTTTTTAGAATTTGATGCATATTAAATGAAAATATATAGTTATAAACATGGAATAATAAAGCTTGTACCATATGTCGATGGACTGAATAACATAACGGCAGCTCATTTTAAAGCTGCTGAGACTTTAAGCTTTAAAACAAGCCATCAGTTAGCAAAAATGTTACAGATTTGCCAAATGTAGTGCGTGGAGAGTAAAAGAAAAATATATCATTATTCCTGTTTTTAAAAATTGCCTTTTTTCTACGCGGCTGGTACTTCACAACCATAACTTATTTTTGAAGAACCAATGTAGGGTTTTGTTCTCCATTAGTTGCTGATTATTTTGGTATATGAATGGAGAAAATCCGTTCACGCAATTTGGAGCTAGAGAAAAATCCAAAATAGCGATTTTTCAAATTTCGTTTTCAACACATTTTTTTTGGATTTCTATACAAATCGATGATTTAGTCACAGTCACCATAAATCATAGAAAGATAATTGAGATGCAGGTGACTGCTCATTTTGAAGAGGAAAAGTTGTACTTTCGAATAGAGGAAGAAGCTGTAGAAAAATGGAAATGTATCAAAAATCATGATTACAGTTGGAAATTTAATATTTTTCTCACCTTCACTCTCCAAGCACTAACTTTGGCAAATCTTCACAATTTTTGCTGACTGATGGTTTGTTTTAAAGCTTAAAGTCTCAGCTTTAACATGAGCTGCGACTGCGACATATGTATACAGCTACACATATGTTATAATGGCGTTGGCGTTATATTTTATTCAATCCATCGACATATGGGACAAGCTTTAACATTGATTAGTTGAAACTTGTAATTGTATTGTAGGTTACAAAGTATATTCGCGAAAAAGTAACAGGGACAGATGGGTCCAAATTCGATTGGCAAGAGAATTTGGAGAAAAACGGAAAAAGTTTCCGGGTGCTAACGGACAAGCAGATACAATATCGAAAAGGCGGAAAACTTCGACTTGTTGTTGCTGGTCATGTATTTGATGTTTCTGAAGCTGCAGCAATGTACGGCGAAGGCTCTGGCTATCACGGTTTTATTGGTATGGATGGCCAATAATTTTTAATAGACTGAACAATTAAATTATACAATTTAAAATTAAGTACATATGCGAATATGTTATCAACGTGTCATACTTATTATTATAATACTGTAGGCCGCGACGGAACAAGAGCTTTTGTGAGTGGGAAGTTTGATGATGAAGGCCTTATTCCTGACCTGGGGGGATTGGATAGTGATGAATTAAAAGGAATTTCTAACTGGATTGATTTTTACCTAAATCACGAGACTTACAAATTTATTGGTAAATTAAATCTTCATTGTATATATATGTCACAATACGTAGTAATCATTCATTATAATAACTTATTTACTGAATTACATTATTTGTGTTCTTAAAGGGTTGCATGAGGGATGGTTTTTTGACGCCGCTGGAAGGCCAACTGAAAACATGCTTAAATTTAAAGAAGGGTTAGTAGAAGCGGACAAAAAGAGAGAAATTGATGCCGAATTTGAAACTCAATTTCCGTCTTGCAATTCCGAGTGGGCCGCTGAATCCGGCAGTCGGGTATGGTGTAGTCAAATGAGGTAAATGTTTTTTTATTTGTTGTATTGTTCTCATTGGACATTAACAATATACTATGCTCATTGGAGTTAAAAATATACTAGACATCATTAATAATGATTCATTATCCAATTATATCCATACAATTAATTTCATTTTTTTATTTGTTCACAGCGGAGGAATTAGCCGCGATTGGGTTGGATATCCCAGAATTTTTAACCAGGAAGGAAAACCGTCCCGTTGTGCTTGTGTCAGGGAAATGGATTCGAAGGATAAACGAATAGAGCTTTATAAGGGATGTGCCCGTAACTCAAACGACTGTAGATTTAAAGAATAGATATCCGACGAAATCCGCAACGCACTTCCTCAATCTCAGATTGGCTACGACTTCACGCTAAAAGATAGACTGAAAAAGTACTCTGTGTCATTCCGGAAAATTCCTGACTAAAATTTATCCAAAGATATTCCGTCCTCATTAAAACAAATGAAGGCATAGTACGAATCGTTATAGAAAATTAAATACAATTGTTGCACTTTGTACTTTCACTTTATGTGGTTATGTATGATCTGAAAATTCCAATGAAATATGGCGTTTAATTATTTTTGTAATGATCTGTAAGTTATTTCAGTTATTTGTGATAATACTTTGTATGCTTGTGTAGCCTTGTTAGTGCACTGCCAGTCACACTTTATACGAACAAATTTAATTTTAAATGTGAAATTTTGCACCTTTTCGTAAATAAATTATAAATTCTCAGTTCTCACACCCGTGATACCTTCAACACGCTAAGCATCCACGCCTAACACCTATTTCGTTTGTTTCTATCTAAAGTGTTTCGCTTCGAATCATTGCAAGGTAACAATTTTTGCTGTTAGTAGACCGTATTGAATTCTGATGCTTCTGAAATTATATTTGTTGGTTAGTTGGTACTTGATATTTTATTTGCGGAAATAAACAGTACCATTGACAAGTTATTACAAAGGTATAATTGAATTACAAAAATAAAAAGATGTATAAAAATAGCTGCGGTTCAAGAAATGGAGGATTGATGCATCCCCAGCACTCACAAAATACAGAGTATAAAAAGTAGATCTTATATTATAATATTTATTTGTTAGTGTGCATTTAATGTCAGTTTGCAAGCACATATAAAAGAGTATCGTCAAGGTTGGCCATAGATTGAATATTTTGTTACTTCTACAGCGAAGTCGAAACTTGTTCACTAAAGAGAATCGCGGAATTCACTAATATTATCCGAGTCATCGTAAAGGTGTCTATTTGAGCTGGACCGTGACTCATTCCTCCTGGATTTTGATTTTTTGGCAAGGGAGTGGAGGCTTAATGAAGCTGTGATGACGGAGAGTATCTGTAAACCCAGTAGGGCCATTATAAAACACACCCAAGTTGTTCTGTTGTCATCCAACCAATTTCTCATCTCTCCACCACAGCTTCTCTGCAACATAAATTTAAAAATGTTAAAACCTGATTAAATCTTACTGTGCTAATTTCAGTGCAAAATCGGATTACCGACTCCATTTTACTTATCATATCATTATCGCACTACGTTAGTTTATTATATCAAATTCTACAAAACATAATTCGACCGTACATTAGGCTAGTTAGGATTACAGACCTCAAAACTGACAAATGAAACGGTTCCCATTTTCTAGACTTTTCATGTTTACATATCATATTGCCCCAATATACATATTTTAGGCAAATTCACCCCTGTAATGAACACTCATCGTCAGTTTCAGTTTAATGTTGGTTCCCACAACAGAACCCCTGATTATTACTTTGCTGGCAGTTGTATGGACGGACTGATTCATGATTCTTGCTTTCAAATTAATCGTGTTTTCTAAATGGGACATGTGAAGTCGGTATAAGACAAAACGCGAACATAATTTGTAGTTGTTAACTTTAAACCATAGAGAGTAAGTTACTTATTACTATTACAAAAGGATCTGCCTCCGTTGAACTGCATCGCGTTTAGTTTTTTATTAGCTTTTACTTTCTCTGAATCAGATAAGTTTCAAACAAACTATGTAGGCAAGTCTTTTGTACAAGCGGGAATCAACAGTAATTTTATTGTTTCCTTTGTTAGAATTATGTTGTGCTAATCACAGAACAAAAGGCGGAATCATCATGATTTTTTGTCTGCCTACGTAAAAGCGATATCACTGATAAAACACACCTCTCAACGAAGCACTGTTAAAAGAAGATAGGAAAGCTGTCAAAACTTTGGGGAGGTACTTTATTCCGCCGCATGTCGGTGAAATTTTCTAGAAACTGAAGGTGGAGAGAGTACGAAATGAAGCCTGTAATTTTCAGTGAAATGCGTCTCTCTAGTATAGTCATAATTAATATAATCATAAACAAAAATATGTATGTACAATATCAAGACTTGTGTGACATGCCAATGAAATGGGAATTTATATTTCGTGAATGTAATTCTCTCAAAATTAGTTCGCCAATCAAAACAATCATCAAAAATACACCAGAGTAAAGACCACGGGGCTCGAGTAGGTTAAGCTGCATTTATGATAAAATAGTATAACAGGCTTGTTTATTATACTGCTGAAAAGCAAAATTAAAAAATTAGAATGACTTTTATATGTAGAATTTAAAATATCCAGAATATTAACCAAACGTTTTAATCTAAAAAATCCAATACTCAATGTTTCTAATAACAACTCCTCGACCACAATGATTGTATTTAAACAAAAGAAATAATTAAAATGATGCATAATATATATTCAATTCGTCAATTCCGCCTATTACTGCTTTGCAGTCATTGTGAAAGCTAAAAGATAATAATACATTGTTCACACTTTATGGTGTAGGCAGGTAAATCTTCTTTCATTGACGCTTTCTTTCTTTCTGACATTTTCAAGTAAACTTTTGTTCTCGAATTAATTGCCAGTCTATATAATTATTTTTTTAACTTCAATTATTCTATATCACTATTTGTTTTTCCACATTCATTGTTTCAGGATCCCTCTTCCACAGTCATAAATAACGTAACATAAATAAAAATAACACTGTTAAAGTATTGCGAAAATACGGCGAGTCGTCTTCTTCTTGACAAAAGAATAAATTTTATGGTTATTCTTATGCATCACAACGTGTTTAGTACGTATGATTTTCTCATTATTCCGTGCACTTGCAGAAGTTTGTATTATGTTTACGTCTTCAACACTTTTGCAACTTTAAATTATATTTAATTTCGTAAATAGTCTTTATTAAAATCTCTAACGATGACTAACTCAGGCTCTTAAACGTATATCTTTTCTCTAATAGCATTATACTGATATGTAAATCTTATGCGTGCATGCATACTTCGTGAAATGTAGAAAATTTGAAATTCGCATTTACCCTTAATTAAATCGTCTATATATCTGAATTATATTCACGAAACATTTCAGACCTACGTAGTAAAAAGTAAAACAAAGTGAGTCTTGACGGCTCTTCTGCAGTACCGTATTGCACTTTCGATCGTTTTGCTTAGTGAGAGATTATGACTAATCTCTCATAACAACAGGAAGGAAGTCGAGACCCGTGAGAAGAAAGTTTTACATTAATAATAATAATACTGTGTAGATTATCATCATTCACTTTCGTCGTCATGCTCTTCAACATATACAGTTTTACTATGAAGAATAAAGTTTTATGGGTAAGCAATTTAACACCGCAAAAATGGGAAAGGATTGTACACATAAATTAGGATCCGTCGATCCATTCAGAAAGGAATAAAATGAAATCTGTGAAATATTGTAATTTGTTTTCAGCTCGCACATTTTTCAACATCAAATGGTTTACTCTTATGTGGGTGAAACGGTTGACCCCGTGCTAATAAGTGGCTTTATTCTTTAAATCATATTTGAGTGTGATAACCAAGAAATAAATAGCTTGGACGAATGTTCCTCTCCCGAGTAACTGGAGCTACATCATCAGAGAATCACAAAGTGTGCACACACTTCTCTTCGTACACAAGTATTGTTTCACATTCGGTGATAAGCAGAATGTCTTATAAAATAAAAGGCTATTCTAAATTCATTCTAAATGATAAAAATTCTCTATATAGAATAACCCTATGTAGCAGGTGGATAAATATTCTATGCAAACGGAAGTATGATGCGTACACAGAATCAAGGAAGCCATCATATAACTTTAGCATTAACAAAAATAATTAGATGTATCCATTATGATTTTTAATTATAAAAAAGATTTGTACATAACCCGCTCTATTTGCTTCTTATCTATAATTTAGTCTCAAAGAATTTGCACGTGAAACATTAAATAACAGACTCAGTTATTTATATAGGTAAATATTCAGCAAACCGTCATACCCCACCACCCTATGCATCATCCTCAATATTAATATCAAGTTAACATTAAAAAGGGTTTTTGGTGTACTATTGCTAATGTTAGTGAGTATTGGTTAATTTAGAGATATACATACCGAACTTACTTGCTTGAGTAGCCTCGCCCCCCGATCCACTGTGTAGCAGGAGGTATCCATATGATAATTATTGTCTGCAAACTCCCTAGGTCCTTTGAAGCCACAACAGTTGAGCTGGGAGGAATTATAAATATCACAACCGATAAATCATTACATGAATTTTCCAATTTCACAACATTTAAATATCATATCACCGTGCAAAACATAAAACATTTCAAATCAATTGACTGCATTGACAGTTGGAGGCAGGCAAGTCACGTTTAATGGCGTATGTTTGACAAGTGTTTACATTTATAAATTTGACTCACCGAATTTTGAATTACGTTACGTGTGCTTTGGTTAACTTCCATCCACACTGATCGCAAAATATCTTCCATCTGTAAAATTAAAATGTCAAATGTAAAATGTCTTGTGTTTAAAGACGTGAAGTGAAAACATTCAATTATCACTAAAATACCATGAACATTTTGAAAGCTATGTCAACAGAAATCTAAATTATAAATTGCATTATCTTCGCCCGACAACGCGAAGTACGAGCGCTTTTATTAGGTGAAAGACTCTTGTAATTGTCAGCTACAAGTTAAAAACGGCAAGGATAATTGAATAATTTGTACTGTTGACTGTATAGTCAACTTTTGAGAGCACACACAATTGATAAAAAAGGACCTGCACGAAGCTTGCGGGTGGTAATTTTTAGTAGGGAATGAGCATGTAAAATTTTAAAACGATGACAATCGTTAAAGGAAGGTTTTTGCAGCTAGTTATAAAAGCAATATTCACGACAAAAGTAAACACCTTTAAAAGTAAAAATGTCTTGACATAGCAACTCGGATTATATTTATTTGCGCTACGAACGACCTATAATTTGATAATGTAAATATCACTGGGATTTTAACGCTTTGAAGTTTTAACGGTTGTTTTTTAAGAAATTACGTTGACACATTTGAAGAAATAGCTGCGACTTATATTTAAGGTAACTTTTTGCAAGCATTGCTACATGTGTACATATTCGCATTGCAATGCCGTTTTCGAACGTCCTATATCGTAATAAGTTTATCTGAAAAAGTTGTTACAACATCATTGTTTCAAAGGGAGTTTTGTTGAAAATTACATGTACCTGGCACATGATAATGCAATGCAAAGGAGAAAGTTTATCTTGTCTTGTCTTAACTACCTGAATTTATAAAGGAAACTCTTTGTTCAGAGTAAATGTAGGATAATCTCAATCTCAACCGTCTTCATGAAGTAACAAACACACAAATAACAAATTAATTGACGACAGGAGATAAGCTACAGAAGCGTGTATATTTAACGTAACGCAAACATAAAAGCCATGGGCCATATGGGAAACAATGCACGTAACGCATAGTCACGAACACTGATAGACACAATACAATTCCTGAAACTTGAATGAGACCAACTAATCGTAAGAGTTTTCATTAATACGTGTCGCTATAATGTCAATGATCAGCCGTGGATATCACTTACTGATTTCAGAAAGTACCCATTTTTTTTAATTTGCAGTTTTAAAGAATGTCTTATTTTGCACTAATTCTCCGTTAGCATATCATTGGCAGTGAACAATCATGTTGTCCTTTATATCATCATGACAATGAATCAAATTCTTGGCAAAATTGCTTAATGATTTAAATTATAATCATCTTTATCAAAAGAAAAAATGCCCATCCCGAATCTTTTAATACTAACTAAAAAATTGCAGCAGCATAACCTCTAATAACTGTTTTAATACACATAATGTATCATATCATTTTAAAATTACTTGGTCAAGGTGAAGATTTTACTAAAATACTGTCGAACAGAAACTTATTGGAATTGAAAGTAATTGAAATTTCACTTCAGTTCAGTTCTATGTACTTTATTTACTCCTTGAAATACAATCAACATTAAACTATAGACCGGAAGTGATAATTATGTGTAATAAATATACATAATCCTACCGTTTTGATTGTCAATTTCGTAATCATTCCAAACATTAAAAAAATTCAACAAAATTGTATGTATATATACATATATTTTGCTGTGCACTCAGAACTTTGCTATATATATATATATACATACATGTACATAGATGTCCAATAAGAACGTATTATAGTGCTGCATTAATCCTTGTTTTAACCAAAATGCATACTATAAAGAGTTACAACATTGGAAGATGGAGAAGACAAAATTTTATTTCGTTGGCTAAAGTCTCCACAGGAAATTTGCAAGCTTTTTAGCCCTCTATTGTGTTTTCGTTTCTCTTTTTATACTCAGTGTACAGTAATGGTAAGAGAAGTAAGGAAGTTTAAGTGCTTTACAGCGTCCAAATGATAAAAGACATCGGAAACTTTTGTTTATTTAAAGATGACGACCACAACAATAAATAATGCTTCTACTTCTGCTGCATCAGTAAAGTGGAACAAGAAGAAAGGCAGAATTCATTGCCAATGTTTTTTACTACTAACAAACATCATCATAATATATGGATTTTTCGTTGAACTTCAATGCGTCCGAAATTGAAAAAAAGTGAAATCTGCCAGGTCTTTCTGCGGCAGCTCCATACTTAAAGCATTACATTACTACTTAATAATAACGAAAAATCTAGAATCTAGCATTCTTGAAGAAAAGCAACTTACCTCAATTCGAGTGATTTGTAATGTTAGGACTCCTCCGACTGCTGAAGTGATTGTTACAAACACCATAACAATGAACTGTAAACAAAGGGGAAACAAGCGCTTTATACACAATTACAATGATATGTAAACATTGCTTCTTTACCATAACCATTACAAATGGGCGAGTCTCTATATAAAATGACTAAGAGGAGGATTTCAAAAAAGAACAAGACAAACTATTCAGTTTCTGTTGCATTGCAACTTCTCTGAATAATACAGTCGGTTTCCATAAATAATAGGTAAATGTGTTACATTGCGACAACCAAAATTATTGCTTTAGGGAAATTTTAAAATAAAACCAACACACAAACTCGCTGAATTGAAACACTAAAGTAAAATGTTAACTTTTATGTCATGCAGTGAAATTGAAATGCGACGTAGAAAAACCGACAGTCTAGGACATTTCATTATACCTTCCGACTGTAAAATACCACGTTACAAATAAAAATAATAAACCTTTGAAAATAGTTGGTCAAAGTCAAGTAAAAATTACTGTATTTACCAGGCGTATGATGCATGCAGTTTCACTGGCACCCGCAACCCATCCGACTAGCCCCGTGAAGAAAAATGAAAAACCAATTCCAATCACAATGTAGGTGAGAATCTAGAAAAAAATATTAATTTACCCATTGAATGCATTTATGACGTGTTTAGCGATCATATTTTTAGTGCGTTTTTAAAATCGTGTTTTATGAAAAGATAAGACATTCCATAATTAACTTGCATGCTACTAGCAAGCATTCTCGTGATAGATATTCCTGAAATTATTGAATCCTGAGTAGAAATGAAATTGATGCGTGATGAAGATAAATGAATGAATTAAATCAACGCTTTGATAAAGGGAAGGAAAGTTCTCAGGATACATTGTCGCATCCACCTCAAAAGGTACTTAAGAATGGGCACTCGAGACCAATTATGGGATACTATGAAGGAAGAGAAGTGTTAAAGTTGGTGCTGGCTGGGTGTTGCACTTACGATTAATGAAAGTGAAGTTGTATCTCACGGTATATCAACATTAACATCAGATTATCGGATTCGCTCATTGTTGTTATATTCAGAGTTATGTATTTTTTCAATGTGGTCGCCATAAATTGCAACTGCAACAGTCTATTGGCCTTTCAGACGATGAGAATACAAAGCAAGGAATACCGGGACTAACTACAATACTATTGAATGTATAGACGGAGAAACATTGTTGTATACATTTGTATTCTTTTAAAAAATGCCTCAAATTCAATATTATATTTGACTTTGAAATGTTTAGCACAATACAAATTAAGAAAGATGAAGAGCCTTATCCTCTGCATTTCACGTGGAACACGAGGTACTTATTGAATCTAGTCCACTTTGCGCTATACCCTGCACTTCAATAACATTTGTAAGAAAGGGTAACATTATACTTTTAAAACAGTATTAGGTTGGCCAAGAGAAATTGTGATAAAGTTGGCTTGGTTAGTTTGCTACCTATAATTAAAAGTCGATAAAAATAATTACACTGATATGTGCATAAGATATCTTAACCATTCTCATCTCGAGAAAGCAGGCCTCGCTTGTTTGGTAAAAATGGCAAAATATTTGTTATATTTTACTAGATTTCAGATTCTGAAATTCAGAATACCAAAGCTTTTGTACTCATTAAATCAATTCGGTAATTATGAATATACTATCTGTATCTGTAGAGCGTCTTTGAAGTTAGACACTTACAGATCTCTTCTACAGTAAAAGAAATTGCTTTCAATTTTCTTTAGTCCAAGTTCAGCCGAACTTGCCAAAACATATCAGATTTTTTTAAACTGCAATTCAGATTCAATTTTAAAATTTCGTTGTGTGAACGATTGTAATGAAAGCAATGCCTTTATTTACTTCATTTTTGTCTTCGAATATATACGATAATTATGTACGAGTGTTATTAATAATGACTCTAACTGTATTGCTGCAGCGCTATTTCGGAATTGAAGGTAACTATTTCAGCAATTTATCTCTGCGTCGGAATTTGAAAAAAGTGCAATTTGTAAAGTATTTTTATATGCGTATGAGCGAGTATCACGCATGTAATCCCGAGGCCTCTCATTATAGTCATATTTTTTATTATGAAAACGCTTCTATGTGCATGTACGTCTACTTCAACTTAAAATGCGTAAACAGTCTACAAATTTTAACTTTTGTTTTTCGGCACAGAAAATCAAACCAAATAAATTTATGTAGCAAGTGTTTCACTTGGCTTGGTCTATTAAACATCAAATTTTTAAAAACCTACAAAAACATTTGCACATCTTACACTACCTATGCCAGCCAGTTAGCCTTTGAAGTTCATATTTTTTAATTTTCTGCATTCTGTGATACATTACTAATGATTCGGTTTATGATGACGTCCCTTTCTATAGGAATCATATGCAATGTGGAACACTCTTTAAATACCAGACAAGCTGGTAGGGGTTTGACAACCTGCTGTTAAATCAGACTTATTAATTTCATGAAGCCTCTTTAAATACAACAGATAGTGATGCAAACATATATGTATTAAACTACATTTAATTACAGACGCTTTCCACCCAATTGAAATTTCAAAGGACTTTTTCAGATGTAGTGAAACATTCTAATCATTTTCACGAAAACTTTCGTTTAATCCGTTTTATGAGAGGAAAAAGATAATTACCACGACTACAGTAGAATTTATATCTTTTCACGTACAGATTAAAGATTAACTAAAGTATAGATTGTGTGCAGAGAGGTCTGCGGAACGCTTCTTTTCCTGACATAAAGACCTATAAACCAAATCATACAGTAATGAGATTACCACTTACTCAGTTGCGTGATGAATGCATCCGACTTAATATGATTAACATGTCTGCTGAGCAACACTGAAAGTACATGCTCGGATGTACCTAGCTGGTCAGTGGCAATTGCCAATTTTATAAAGCAATAAGCATGTTTAAAGGTCTGAACTCTGTGACCACGACCACTACAAAAATTTCGGAAACATGCTCTTTCGTTTTGTTTCCTTTTAAAAGTAGATACAAAAATGCACTCTGCTATAGATTTATAATTAAGGAATAGTAGAATACTTTAGTAGAGGAAGCCAAACTGCACGATAGATTTTATTGGTTTATAGTGCGAAAGTGCATTGCACTAATATGAAACCCAAAATCAACAAGAATATTAAGTGTATTAAACTAAAAGTAATACGTTAAAATTAATAAAATGTTTCAACTAATCAGTAATCAATACTTTAGACTTTCATATTCATTGATTAGTCTTGCTTAATATTTGCAAACACATTTAACAGAGACGTGCAAATATTTTTGGGTAGATTAGTAACTGTTATTTACTTGTAGATTTTATATTCAGATAACTTAATTAAAATAACTCGTCCACTTACCAGAGTACCGGACTGAAACTTCTGGATTGAAACTGATGTTGACAGGATCCATGCAACATAACCGATGATGACGCATCCCACTAACTAAATTTAGAAAAAAATATTAGCATATTTAAAATATGTTTAATACTACAACTTTCACTTTATAAACCATTATAAATAAACTATGATTTAATCACTGTTTACACTACATACTCGTCGTTATATTCAAATTGGGAATAAAAATAATTATATCGATTGGAAACAAATATAAAATTCAACATATTCATGCATTGATAGCTTAATAGGTTACGTATTTAGCTTTGCCTAACGAAATGTTGGTATTGACAAAAAGTCTGTGTACCAAACACCTCAAACGCATCCTTGCGTTTTATTCATAAGAGAGCAAGTGGATTTCAATTTCAAATAATAAAATACTTAATTCGTTTTACATTGTTTTCAAGTTCATGATTTCTTTGTGTGTTAATACGCGCCGGAAGCATGGCCAATGAACTTCCGGTGGTGTTTCATGCTCAACTCCTTAATTCAGCAGCATTCTATTCAATTATATGCTCTAAAATGAGAAAATCAGCCTGAACAATTAAATTATTAATACAAAATGTCAAACTGAATATTGATACTGCTACATATCTATTGCTCTAATTTTTGTGCAAAGTATGCAAATCATTTTCATGGATTTTAGAATACTAAATTGTGCACAAGGCAATATGTGGGGGAATGCAAGAAAGACATTCGTTATTGTTGTATATAACACCGAGTGCTTCCGACTGAACAGAAACTAGAAACAATAACATTTGAACAATGGCCATTTTCAATTATGATATGACACTAATTCAAACTATCAAAATTATACACGCTCTTGCTTCGATATACAATTTTTATTCAGAACATCGGAAAGCCATTGTGATTCAACGAAGCAGACGTTGAGAGCACAGTCATTCTAAACCATTTTCAGAAAGCTGCTAGTAAATGACAATTGCTGAATTTCACATTCACACAAATTGTTCTAATACCTTTAAAGACCACCTTTAGCCACAAAGACATTTTCTGGAATTGAACTACATTAATTACATAGAATTGAATTTAAAGCAAGACATGCGAACAAAGTAAGATATTCTCACGTCATTTTACTCTGCATGCAACAACTAAATTACACCAATACAAAACGGAAAGATCTGCAACAAGATATGTCAGAATTATAATTTCACTTGACAGTATTTGCAAACACGTCCCATTCACCCTGCATGCAAACTTAATTGAAACATTTATTTATTTTAAGCCACTTACAAATATGAGCACTGCCAGAAGTGTCAAGATGTGTCCCACGCACCCTATCTTCACGCGACTCTTCTTCATTTCATTTAGATCAATTGCTCGGGATCTGAGCAAACACGTAGCTGAACTTTCTAATTTGCATATAAGTCCAAGTTTCCCGGAATCCGGGGGTATGACAATTTCGTTTACACTTTTAATATAACCTACCTATAACACAATATCAAACTAGTTACTACTACAAACCTTTAGATGAATAACAAACTTTCATAACATCATATATTTAGACTGTTAATGCCAATTGATTTCACACTATAGCCACAATCATGTTTAAATTTTATTCGTAGAGCTCAACTGGAGACAATTAACGCTCTGACATCTCCATTTTTGTCACAATCATGATAAACCGATGCTTTCAAATCACACAAACTGCACCTTAACTTCAGAGAAACCGTACATGAATCACTGTTGGTAACGCAATTCACCTCAGAGGTGGACATGTTGGCACGTGAGCTGTTTCGAGAGAACTGAACCAGCAAAGTGAAATAAAAGCTGGGGTTAGCGAATATTTAAAAAACTTCAAAGCTTGCCAGGGGATGATGATCTATCAATGTAATGTGAGTAAAGCACATTCACATGAGGGTTAGAAGGCTTGAGGCCGCTTTGCCTGATGAGAAATTATTTACGCGTGTGCAAGGTGTATGCACAGGTAAGAAAAAGCTTTCATGCTTCCTTAATCATTTGATAGGATTATCATTCCCAATCTCACTGAAAAGGAAGAGCTACAAATTCGCTTTTATGTGTTTCTCTGACTCATACCCAACCACCACAACCACTGCACCGCCGCTTTTGTAGAAAAACAGAATTAAAGTGAGATAATGAAGTATGAATTGGCTAAAGTGGAAAATGCTCATTGGTGACTGACTGTTGAGAACGTTTTCTCGTCGTGGTGCTGCCCCACTTCCTTTTACCATCCTTGTGAAAATAAACATACCAATCCCAACTCTCAACAACAGTTATTCTTCTGCTTCTGACACATTTTGTAAATAAATAAGTAGTCTGTATTTTTTTTAAATTTAATTAACGCCAGTGTAGTTTCAACAGCCATAGCATATACTGCCGGTAATTATGTAGTATGTTATGTATATCACAGATAATGATAATAGCGATCTTGTTTAAGTACCTTGATGTCCAAATTTTGGCTGTTTGGTCCTGTTTTAAGGAGACTCATTTTACAATTATACAAGAAATATTGCATGAATTCAGTGCACAGTCCTGTGGACTGTTCAATTGTGCTTTCTAGGGTAGCAAGAGACTCTTGCCATTATAAGTATGTGTACTTTTGAGATGTGATGCTCAACGAAAAGAGGCCCAAATATTTCTACAAAGTGTCTTCATTTCATGGAACTAGACATGGATATAAAGTGGTAATTGCGCAATTCGTAACTTTATTTGCACATGCGTAAGAATTCGCCTAAAAATAAATTCAGATTACAGTATTTTTTTTTTTGTAAAATGCATACATATAGTAACACTATATCATCAAAATCAAAGAACCGTTGCATGTGAACGCATCTGTCACATCCACGAGGGACCTTAACAAATTACTTCCAAGTTTCTAATTAATATGCAATATACCTTAAGCTTTAGTATAACTTGAGTAATTTGAGTGTTTTAGCTTTCCAAATAAACTGCGCTTTCCACCGACTCAAGTTTAAGGCACTGTATAAAATTGACGAATTCCACCGCCTTCCTAAAAATAGTAATAACAACGGAATATCTTATGTATACAAATTCTAGACCATCTCAGTCTAAAATGTCACTAAACTACCTTTTTCGAATGTGCTAACCTGTAATAATTCATTAAATACATTGTACGTAAAATAGTAATGCGGTAATTTTCACACCTTACCAAATACACTCAGCGTATCTTAACTAGATTGTAGTATAACTATAACTAGATTTAACTAGTCACGCATTTTATACAGTAATTAATGAATTAAAAACTATAACTTCTGTAGGTGAAAATACACGAATCCGATACGTTTGCGAGGTCCTTATTCTTAAATTGTACAACTATGTGAAATCTCAAAAATGGAAGTTATTTAATTACACAGCATGAATTTTACAAATTTTAATTTTTAATACATGCACATTAAAACTACGGATCTGACTTCTACGTATACCCGCTACAATGACCGATAGATTTAACAAAAAGTAAGTTCAAAAGTATTGAAATCCAGCAGCGTTTCAAAACCAATATCTACAAACAACAAATTTATCATGGATACATCTTAATAGGTAAAATAGTCTACATAACTGAAATAAAATAAAATATTATTACACTAAGATACAACAGAGGAGGTGAGGAACCATAACCAACATTACAAGGTGGGTTGCATAGGTATGATTTACCCACGACATAAATTACAGTTTTTAGGATAAAAACAGCACCGAGAGCTTTTCCAATTACAATTACATTTACAATCTTATATAATTACATAGAGTATATTTATCCAAGTAAGAAAAAATACAAATGACGAATAGTTGGTAAAGGGCACGCTGGATTTGAACAAATTTTTAGTAATCACATTTAATTTTAGTAGTCTGAAACTTTCAGACTGAAAGAGAGATTAAGGTCGAATTGTTCCTTGGTATAGTTGAATAGTTGAAAGTTCACAAAATTTGACGTGGCGGTTGCTTTTTAAAATAATTGGATATGAATAATAATAATATGTACAATTACTCTACTCAACTTTGACTTCATCTGTAGCTGCATCATGCTGAAAATACAAACAAGTGCAATTAGAAATATTCTTCACATATACATGATATAATAAAAATAACTGATTTTGTGGTATACTAACTGTAACCATTGCAAAACTGCCAGATGAAGAAGAGGATAGTTGGGTACCACTAGATCTACGTGAATGTTGAGCAGAGCTGTTCTTGATTTCTTCTTCGTATTCAGCTAACAATCGTCTTTGATCCTCTTCTGATATATCAACCAGACTTTGGTCCGAGCCTACGGAAACGAGACAGGTTTAAGACTCTAGCTTTAGGTATGGTACAAACTGTATTGTTGAAGAGCAGAATCATTTGATATTAAATAGTAACATACTTACTGGGGGATCGATCGCCTTTCTCTAGAGCAATGTCTGAATGGTCAGAATCCTTTGCGTCCAAGTCGTCTGAATTCTTCTCCATTTCCTTGCGACGAGTCTCCTCTTCTGCCAGAATAATCCCATGAACGCGGTAGTAAAATCGATGCCAGAATACCAAGTGAGAAACTTTCTCAGGAACGAGTTGGGCGTAGTGAAGCTGCAGATGTGGATTTGCACTCATTAACTCTGGCATCTCCGAATTCTTCTGCTCCAAGTCAAACGTCATCAACCAGTTTTCGTAAGCCTTGATATCGTCCGGGTCCTTAAGGAATAGGTCTTCCTCAAATGCAAGCGAATATATCTTGGCCTGAAGAAGTAATTGAAAACATTTCAAATTATCTAATTATCTATCGTTCTGTAAATATACCGACGTTTTACTGAATAAAAATTAATTGAATATTGTACACTCAAGTTGACATGACAGAGCTCATAATTTATATAACCACAATAACCAGAAATTAATGAGTGTGCATTTTACAAGTATCCAAAAGTTCTGAGACCGGATACTTGTGAATGTGAAGTCAAATCTGACAAGAGATTATTACATATATTTTATTTAACAAATTTCTAACCTTGACACGATCGACAACGACAGGTCCAGGTCCGGACATCACAATTGCTTCGTCGTCATCATCCGGTCCAACCCCAAAAATTGTTGACATTTGATCCAAAACGATACTTGACTTGGACGCAATTGTTTGCATAGCAGTTTTTGCAGTGTCCTCAAGGTTCAACTTTTCCTTTAGATCCTTTGATGCTTCGGTAACCGTTTCAGAAAACTCGGTGAAGTCTTGTTTTAAATACTGGAACATTTCGGTAGACTTTTCTTTGGCGCTACTGATAGTGCTGGTAAACCAACTTGAAAAGCCAGCAACAGCAGCCCCCAAACTGATCTCCTCCTCATCCGTTTCAGCACCGTCGTCATCCTTGTTAGTTTTTACAGAACCGTCATGTGAACTAGGTGTCGCCGGTTCAGATGGACTTGAAGGTCCAGTTGATTTTGGAGTCTCCTCCACTTCCTTAGCTCTAATAAAAACAAATGTTAACATAACATTAAATAAGTTTCCATCATCAGTGTAACATGCATCGCTTGTTCAGTAAGATTTAATAATTTTTGTTTGAAATGCATACTTGTCTGCCATTCTCGTGGAAGCCAACGGTATAAAAGTACACCTTACTAATTGTTTGGCTTGCTCTTGATTGACGGATTGATGAACGCACCAGAAAATAGAAATTTATACTAGCATAAACGTCTCACTCCAAGAAATGTTGTAAACTAGGAGAAGGTGTTGCAACTTCCTGTAAACCACCTCTAAAAAGAAATCAATTAATTATTTTTAGTCACTAATGATTAATAATGTCTTATTCAATAATAATACCAGTACCAGTACAGCTAAATATTTAATTTCTTTCAACAACACTAACTAAATAGCAATGGCTCCATCAAAAAATAAAAACAAAATTACTAGTGTTTTTAATTGAATGGACCAATCAAAGTCGACTTAATTATAATTCCTGTATTCATGTAGGGACAATTTTACAAGATTCAAAAAGGTGTTTAATTTTCAGAGTCTGAAATTCAGACTAATGACTAAGGTGATAGCATTTTCTTGCACTGTACTTGTGAAATGAAGTCAAAGTCACCTACTATAGTACAATAAAATAATCTATCCGTGAGTCACTTTGACCTAACAAAACTACCTTTTAATTATAGAGCACGATATCAATACCACGGAAAATATATCTCTCCATAACGGAATAGTTTAAATTGAAGAACCTAACGAAGTTATTAAACAAATGATCGTGGCCAACTAAAAATGCCGTCCACAATTACTCCGACTCTACCAACGACTCTACAACAAAAATACAAAAAGGTCGTTTCGAAGAGTAGTTTTAATTTGGAACGAACGGAAATCAATAGGTAAATAAACAACTTATAAATACTAGAACGCATAACGCATAAAAGACTCAAATTAAATATGTAAAATTCAACAAAAAAACTCAAATAATGTTTAACCAACCTTCACAGAAAAATGTTAACAATTAAAGTCTGGTCTTTAATGACCGAGTTCGTTTAAGATGACACGCTAATTTGGGGAGACTAAAAAATAACAGAAATTTTAAAAAGCACTACGTAAACAAAAGAGTTGTCTGTGTGAGACTAAAATGCGAAGTAGAGAGTGAGAAGTTGTTGCAGCAGCAGCTGCTTTTAGTTCTTCTGTTAGTCCGTAGGTACAAAATTCCATTGTGTTGATTGTGTACTCGCATTTCTGTTGCTGCTCACATTCAGGTGGTCTCTATGCATTTGCACTGTGATATTTGTGATTAAAAAGATTGTCTTTCGCAAACCATAAAACAAAACTGAATGACGCACACAAAAGACTTTGTCTAGCTCGTCGAAGAAACTTGTGAGGAACGCATAAAAAAGTCAACGTCCCATCCATCGTATTATCTTCGATTAACATTAATGAAATGCAGAAATCCAAAACGCTACTGACATGACATGACGCAGCGCAGTTCAAAATCTAAAATGTGAAATTCCAGGGTTTAAAGTTTCGATATTTTCGCCCAAATAATTAAATTTCGAAGCGGGACTTTATTATTATAGATATGATGGCTAAGAGGGGCCAAACTCATGGAATATTTGTGCATTTTCCTCAATATTAACAACTTATTCATTATTGGGGTAAGACTAAGACACCAATCGTAATAATTACAGACTATAAGTATTATAACCTTGAATCATTCAATGGAGCTGAGAGGATATTGTAATTTTAGGAAGAGCAAACTTCTTTAGTACACTTAAATTGGAAGTAAACTTGAAGAAATCTTTAATCAGCATTACGCTTTTATTGGTACTTTAATCATTGTGTAGGCAAAGTAAGAAGAACGAAAGACAAAGAATTAAATTAAGAACGTCAACATAAGCATCTTTCGTGACGTTCAACCTTTTATGACATTATTTTTAGGGTCGCTTTTATTACCTGTGGAAACCGTTGGAAAAATCAATGAAATCAAATGTTTCGACAATGTTTGCATCAACATAAATCAGTTGTTGTTTACGAATGGGATTTTATCGATTTTAGCTGACAAGCACCAAAGTTATTCAACTGCGCACCAATTAATACTAACTACTTATTTCGCTATTTTAAGATCTTTGACTTTCTTTTATTTGACACTCATTGTTATGCAGCTGAAGACGGCAGTTTAAAATCCATGCAAAAATATTCTGTTAAATCCTCTATTGCAAAATGATTTTTTAATATGCTACACTTTCGGTTATTCTATCATTTTATAATTCTTTTTGTATCATAATGGAGTTTTAAAGACAAATATTCGTAAATCAAAATTTAAATGGAATAATAATATTAAAATATATACAAGTTGCGAAATTTTCAAACTAAAACTCCAACGATGTTCCATCCTTGATGTTTATCGTTAACCCTAAATAAGGATTCCGTCGGAGATAAAGCTACAAGCAACTTTTAACTATTCCAGCGTTTCTATTTAAAATATCCTTCATTTACAATTATTGCCACACTCAGCTGTCATGTCAATCTAGTTAAATTTCATATCCGAAAGGATCAAAAAAATTGTTGAACTGTTACCTTGTGAGTGAATGGCTGTGATGGAAAACCTTTTCCTTTCTCGAAATTGAAATTTTCACCTTTCTGGCAATTCACTTTCTTCTCAAGAAAATGACCTTATTTAATACGGTCGGTTGCTACAATTTGATCCAAAAACCAAACAAAACATTCAAATTCCTCACTCAATATTCAGCCTCTGACTTGCGTGAGAGTGACAAAATTGGGAATATTTTTGAACAAAGAAATGGCCCATAACATCCAAAAAGGCTCAGGCACATGCTCGCAAGAAACCAATGTACTAAAAAGGAAATTGGCAATTTTTTACAAATCTACCAACCTGCACTGCACTGCTTTAGCTCTGTTCTGTTCCGTTTATAGAACGACTCTCACCTAGATCATTGTTTGAGCGATGTGGAAGTCGAAGATCACTTTGACTTGCTCAGAATGAACTCGAGGCGGCAAGTTTGAAATTCCTCTGAGTCGGTATAATTCCTTTCCGTATGCTAAAAAGCAATGATGATGTTGTTCACAATTACAAATGAAAGATGTTTGTGCCGTGGCAGTCTCAGGTCAGAAGATATTGTTGCTTGCTTTTCTCCTAACTTACACACGTAGTATTCTCAGTGTGAGCAAGTCAAATTGTCATTATCCACTCACTCGACTCCTCTGCCTTTTCTTCTTAATACTACTGCACCCGTCACCTAACTTTCATTAGAGTCGGTTTCAAAGCAAAGTAGTTTATTTAATTTTTGTTCATTATTTTTGTCCACAGGGAGTTGTTGTACCCTGTAACTTGCATACTGAGCACTTATTTTTAATAGTCAGAAAGAAAGTAAAGTAGCAATTACATTTTTGTATAAACAACTTTCAACTCTAGCTGTTCTGTCATGTGGTGTAGTTAGATGTCTAAAGAATTTTCTGTCATATGTTGTATTAAGGGAGCGGTACAGGTCGACTAATTAGCGGTTTCAACTTTGTCACCAATTTCGTCGGGTGGCACAATGAAGGGTTTCGGTAGTCTTAGGCTGATTATTCTTGTGTTATTCTCCGTGTTCCATTACTGTCTTCCGTATTTTATTAACGTCGATGCTCACGCTGAAGAATGCTTCTTCGATAGAGTGCAAAATGGAACAAAATTGGGTAAACTTTTTGGAAATACTATTTACTATTTATAAGAGAAAATGTGTAATTGTTAAAAGTTCAGAAAGACTAAGGTTGAAATTCAACCGTTGAATGGTAGAAAGAAGCTTTTAATTGGAGAAAGTGAAGATTAAATATAATGTTAATTTCTTTCCGTCCTCTGTATTTGCAGGCTTAACTTTTGAAGTAATTGAGGGCGGTTTCCTTGACATTGACGTAAGAGTGACTGGACCAGATGGAGAGGAGGTGATTTCTAGAGAGCGAGAGAGTAATGGGAAAATTACTTTCGCCGCAGCCAAGACCGGAACTTACACATATTGTTTCAGTAACAAGATGTCCACGATGACTCCGAAAGGCGTAATGTTTTCCATGGATGTTGGCGAGCCCCAGCATGCAGCTGATGCGGAAGGGGAAGGTAATTGCTGGTTAAATTTAATACATGTTAAAAAAATAGAATTTACCTATGTTTATTAGGTATATATACCAACTCAACGTCTAAATGTTGTACTTTTTAGCGCACCCAAACAAACTTGCGGAAATGATTAAAGAATTATCAACAGCCCTGGTTGGTGTGAAGCACGAGCAGGAGTATATGGAAGTTCGTGATAAAATTCATCGCAAAATTAATGAATCAACCAATTCTCGCGTAGTTATGTGGTCATTTTTTGAAGCGGTTGTGCTGGTAGCAATGACAGTTGGTCAGGTGTATTATTTAAAGCGATTCTTCGAAGTGAGACGTGTTGTGTGAGGAAAATTTGCGTTGTAAGTATTTCGTTTTTTCTCATCAGAATGTGTATTAGCACTAGTAATTCCAATTTTTGTCAAATTTATGCCTTACTTGATTTTGAGTGTTGAAGAAGTATATTATATTTATCTTATATTGTAATGAATGAATGCATTTTAATGAAATAGGATTCAAAATAATATGTATGTAACGTGTAACCCGTTTTAATTTTTATTTGGCTACCTTGGTTAATTAGTATAATCCATGTACTTACAGTTATTATGTTTAAAGCTAATCAAACCAAATCCTAAACTTGTATAAATCAAGGATAAATTAAATCTTGAACATCGGTATTCTCTGGTAATAGTTTCGCTCGTTTGCCCACATTTGACATTTTCCAACCTCAAACGTAGCATTTGCATATCTTTTGAATCTCACTTCCATTTACACTGATGAAGCGTTTGCGTATGATTTACATATTAAAAATGTGTATTTACTATATATGAGTATATTTTTTTGCATTGGAGAGTTTAGAACTACAAAACAAATACAACAATTTTTAAATTCAAATTAGATATTATTATTGCGTCTGGAACTCGCTGTATTAACTTCTGTATAGAAAGCAGGATTTTAAATATTAAAGGTCCATATTTCCTTTCCCAAGGAAAGAAATAGTATTCGATTGCGGTTGTTTTAAAGGTTTCTTTTACAAAGAAAATTTTGACTTTTTTAGTTTCAGCCAGCCATAAATAGGTCATTGTTTTTGTTATTTCTCTATTTCGAATTGTAATTAGAAATAATTTATTAGTTTTATGAGGCGCTTTCATTGTGTCATGTCATAATTTCTTCGTAACTCACAATGCATTTATTCGAGAGACCTGATGGACGTTGTTTAATTTAAAGAACAATCCACTTATTGCGAAATGCATACAAATAATTAGAACTATTTTCTTTCTTATGACCGAGGGGAATTCACTCAACTCATTCATGATTATGAGTCGTGAATGCGTGAATATGCGTAATGAGACTGGGACGCATTTGTAGCAGATGGTGCGTCCGTTCCATTATAGTTAAACTAACATTTTTTACTGGGATTTTATTATAGTATGCATTATTGATGAGTTTCAGCATCAGTATTTTAAAAATTCAACAGCTTTCGTTCTATGTACTTAATTGTGTATTTTTTATTAATATTAGTCTGGTTTTATTAGTGATTGATCGTTGTGTAAATATGTACATGGCAAAATATGGCATATTAGGTTGTGGTTATGTATTTTGAAAATGTGTATAAGTATTAGACTTATACATTCAATTAAAACTCTTAGTCCTTATCCATTATCCTCTATGCAGCCATGTAATGAAATGAAAAGAGTGTTGAGAACAGTATTTTCAAAAGTTTTTTTTTTTTAACAAAAGGCTTTTAAAAGGAAAAGGAAGTGCTGGTGTTACTACAACACCAAGTATATGTACCTACCGACCACCGATGAACGCCTCTGTTCACTGTTTGTTAAGAAAAAGGATACAATAACAATACATATTATGCGTAAAACGCACAAAAAAACAAACCTAAGTTCAGAATTCAACTTCCCTTGTATATCAGGGAAACCTTTTATCCTTAAATTCTAAATCCGCTACAAGAAACCGGACCAATTAACAGAGCAGCTAGACATTTTACCTTTACCCAAACCCATCCATATAACTTTATGGGCCATAAATTTTCAAAGGTCGCAAACCCCATTGACAAAGAACAAAGAAACCCTATTTATACGCATCTGCAGACAGATTCTGTCTGCATTGACCATTGACCTGAACAATGACATGGCTTTTACAGTTTTGTACCTAATAGCGAATAAGCTCCCACTCCCAGTGGGATATTTTTTCATTTTAAATACCTACTTATGCTTAACCAACAAAGAAGAATCAGTGAGAGCCAAAGGAACAAGTTCGGTTGTCCAATTCTAACCAATGAAACTTTGTGCATTGTGCACGCACGCCGAGAAGAGAAACTCCACATCAGAAGAGAGGAACGAGGCGCATATTTCCCGAGAGAGAGTGTTGTAAAAAGGTTTTCGACTACCTAAATACTTGGTGTTGGTAGTGTTGGTACTACCAAACCAAGGGGAAGACGCGACGCGATTTCTGGCAGAAGTCTTTTTACTCTTACTGTATATCTCTACTCATCGTCAGTCAAGTGAGACTGGCGCTGGACTTGTGCATAAATTCGCCTAGTTACACTCTGACTCTTCCCATTCCATTTGATTTCATCATCAAAGTTGTAAACTGACAACAAAACCAGTCTTAGCGGCAGAATTATTCAGGTTCAAGTGATCGAGCCCCAGCAGCCACCAAGCCTACATAAACAAATGTAAGTGGAGTGGTGCGTGAGTTGTGGAGGTTTAGCCTCTGCCTTTCTTCATTCGATTCATTTGTAACCATTTCTTGACTCGTCAATAAGGACTGGAAGGTGGCCCAAGTCACACTCTCCAGTCTGTTTCCTTTCCTCAGATTTTCTTTTAAAATCAAAATTACGGATTCAAAACTGGTATGAAGAGATCGGATCACCGGGAGTCAGGTAAAACACTTTGATTTCTTTATTGATATAAAAAGTATCGTTTTTATTGATTATTATAACAAAATTGCCGTGAAATTCCAACTTCCGTAAACTATTCATGTCGGCAGTCATTTCAAAGCACGAATGAAATGATTGTCATGCCGAAACAAATTTGAATATTAATTTAATCAGTGAAATACTGACACGTACATTACTACCTATTCTATGTAACGTAACCAAAAGTAGTTGATTGAAAAAAAAAGTAAGTCACTACACTACACAGATAAAGCTCAAGTTATCTTTTCTTCTCAATTGAGCCAGTTTTTAGAGATCCCCATGTTCTCAACTGATAACTTGTAAACTTCCAATTGTTGTTGGAAATCCCACTATTCAAACTAGTGAGCTGTCAGCTCTTTGTTTTTGTAGTTTACATATATTATTCACTGTTGAAGGGTAAAAACCCCATGCGAACAAACATGAAAATGAAATACATTCAGCAGATATGGTAATATGTCATGAGTCTTGAATCATAATTCATTCATTAAACATTTTACAAGGCAGTTTTTAGAGGATTTGGCTGTCCTATCCGTAGTTTCGTTTCTTTTATATAAGAAGTTATCTTCCGAAATTATTTGCATAAGTACCCTTTTCAATTCATTAGTCAAAAAGGAGTGCTAGACTAGCACATAGCACTGCTAGTTCTAATCTAATCTTATCTTGTATGCATTATCTGTCACAGATTGGAGTTAGAGAAAAATGACTAATCTTCTAATCATATCATCGTCACATTTTTATATTATCAATTACACAGGCTCCATAAAGTAATTGTTAAAAACAGCTTTGATTTTCTATATGCATATATTTTTAGTAAATACACACGATCATGGCACGTCTTGTACAGGTTTGATTATAGAAATGGTAATTGTGTAAGAAATGAAAATTTCAATTTGCCCTTTATGCAAAAATCTGAAGAAAATTGTAGAACACAACCGTTGTTGCGTTTATTCATTGGATTGGAAGTGTCAGGAAGAAAGTTTTACGAAGAAATTGGTTACAATTTCATTCATCAATACTAATGCAATGTTTTGTATCAAATTAATTACATGTTACATTTTGCGCATTTCTGTTTTCCACAAAAATCATAATAATGCAAATTACCGGCAAGTGCCAGACACGATGTAGATTATGAATATTATTTTATATATGTATGTATGCACTGTTTTTAGATCTATTTCTTGCGAGTTGTCACAATAATAATGATTTTTATGGTTTGATGAACTTTATCTTGTTATAATTTTATAACATAAATGTGATGCACGACCAATGACCAATAACTAACAACAACAACTAACATTTAACTATAATTATATATATTTATAAAATATATATTTAAATAAATTGTTAATGAAAACATTTAAGCCTTAGTAATAGCATAGATTTCTTTCTTTAAAGGTGGGGACGGTCAAAAGCGTTCCAGAGGTGAAAGCGGCGGACATGGCAACGGGAATGGTGATGGGGGTCGAGAGGAGGGTAACGGTAACGGGTCCTCTGGTCGAGGTCGGGGTGGTGATGACGGTGGAAGAGGAGGAAGAGGCGGTGGACGGGGAAGGGGACGTGGAGATGGTCGCTTAGCGCGTCGGAGTGCAAGAGAACGAAGAGAAGCACAATACGATATGGTGGTGAGCAGGCCTACAAACCCGGATGGGACACTCATGCGAAAACAAGCTGTCATGGGAAATGCCAGATGCACTCGTCTTCGATCGAATTATTATAAAGTGGACACTACACCAGATTGGGCTATGTACCACTACAGAGTGGACTTTTTGCCGGATGAGACAGACACAAAAGTAAAGAAGAAGCTGCTGCGTAATCACGCCCAGAGTTTGGGGGCGTATATTTTTGATGGCTCATCTTTATACGTGTCGAACCGACTTACTCCGGATGTAAGTGATTTTGAGAATTTAATTGTCATCAGTTTAATGAAGCAATGTAATGGTAGAAATGCTGACCTAGGTTTTATTTTAAATTCCACAGCCCATGCAGCTTTACTCACTTGCCGAGAGCGGTGGGGAAAGAGTTGAATTAACTGTTCGTATGGTCTGCGAACTGCGACCCACAGACATTATGTACTTACAAATATTCAACATCATTGTCAGGAAATGCTTAGAAGCTATGTCGCTGGAGGAAATGGGTCGTAATTTTTATGACCGCCATCAAGCAATTCGCATTGAAGCACATCATCTTGAGCTTTGGCCGGGATACAAAACGTCTATGCGAAACCATGAGAATTCAATTCTTCTTGGAGTGGAAATCACTCACAAGGTCTTGCGTCTTGACAGTTGTCTCCATGTAATGAACAGCTTAAGGGGACGACATGATGGACAGGTAATGTTTGAATCTGATAGTAACCATTTGTTGACAGAAAATAAAAAAATAATCAATTTTCAATTTCTCATTATAAAATTGGATTTCCATGTAACAGAAAAGGATCATGGATGACCTGGTGGGGACCATCGTAATGACTGTGTACAACCGAAAGACGTACAGAGTCGATGACATTGCATGGGACAAGACACCTGCCGGCACATTTCCGATGGGTGACAGGGAGGTCACTTTTATTGACTATTTCAAAGAGAAATACGGCATCAACATTCGTGATGATCGTCAACCGCTTTTGGTATCTCGACCGAAAAAGAAGGATTTTCATCGCGGGATGACGGGACCAATTCTTTTGGTACCAGAATTGTGCCAGATGACTGGCTTAACTGACGAAATGCGCCAAAATAACAATCTTATGCGCGCTCTTGCAACTCATTTGCATACTGATCCGAGCCGACGAATTGCCAAAATCAAAGATTTCATGGACCGATTGACAAACCTTCAAGATGTATGAATATTACAAATTTAATAATATGCTGATTGAAATTTAAATGTAATTGAAAATAATGGATTTAATACATATGATGCATCTCTTTAGATTCAAGCTGAACTTCGTCGGTGGGGCTTAAGATTCAGTGACCGTCTTGTCGAGTTCGAAGGTCATATTATTCCGCGAGAAAATATTTTATTTGGGGAGTCTCAATACGAGCACCCTGATGATAAATATGACTGGAGCAAAGCCTTCAGATGTAAGACTTTTTTACGAAACGTTGTCTGCAAGTAATTTGTGTGCATGAGTCGCATTATTTTATGATATTATTTTTTTGCAGCCAAGCCAATGTTGACTACTCGCGACTTGAGATATTGGATGATTATTGTTCCAAGTCGTGATGTCAATGCAGTGGACAAACTCGTCAATAATATGCAGCGAGTCGCTCGACCTTTGAAATTCAACATTTCTCAACCAATGGATATGTAAGTTTTATAAATTTGAGATATTGGATTGAAAATCATTCAAGCGTTAACGCAATCTTTGACACGTGCTATGACGTTTTTTACATTTCAGAAAGAGACTTAGCGAAACTCGTCCAGCTGACTATGCAAAAGCGGTGGACGGAATAATGAATGAGCATAAAGATAGGGTTCAAATGCTCTTCGTCATTCTGCCTAAACAAGTCACCGATATTTATGCAGCGGTTAAAAAACGAACCTGCGTGGAATTCGGAAGTAAAGATTTATTTGAACTAATATTTTTTGTATACATTTGTCACGATTACTTTTATACGTGTATAGGGTAGCAAAAATTAAAAGTACTTGCTTCATTTCAGTTCCATCCCAGTGTTTTGTTGCAAAGAACGCTTACAATGACAGAGGTTTGATGAGCATTTGTACCAAGGTTGTTGTACAAATGAATGCCAAGCTGGGTGGTGAACCATGGACGGTTCAGATTCCATTAAAGGTACCCTAAATTAAACATTAAATAAGATAAATACTATGTGTGAAAATCTTTATGAATGTACTGCTAATTCCTAATAACTTGTTTAGAATCTCATGATTATTGGCTTCGATGTGTACCATTGTGGCAAGCGCAAGGGTGCTAGCGTCGGCGCCATGGTGGCCACGACATCTCCAACGCAAGGCAGATACTATAGCACTGTGAGCTACCACAGTAGCAAAGAAGATCTGTCAGAAAAAATGGGAGCGGATTTTACAAGTATTTACAAAATTATATAAAACTGAACAAACAATTCCATTGTTTCATTTGAATAGATACAAAATTTGATAACATTTTTTATGTAGAGTGCCTGAACGCCTACCGCTCTGCAAATAAGACTCTTCCAGATCGTGTCATCATGTACCGAGACGGAGTTGGAGAAGGGCATTTACGGTTTGTGTACGAAACCGAGTTGGAAGAAGTCCAGGTAAGTCATGCTTACATGTAAAATGAAAGAACCGTAATTGAATTGCTGGTAATTGAGACTATAAAAGGCTGTTTTGTTTTATTGTTTGATATAGAAACAATTAAAAACTATCTATGAAGGAGCAGGACGACCGAATCCAAAATTTAGCTTCATCGTGGTGACGAAACGTATCAATACTCGAATCTTTGCACAAGACGGCGGAAGGCCACAAAACCCCGAACCGGGGACCATTGCTGACGATGTCATTACATTGCCAGAGAGGTAACTTATTTTTGTTAAGTGTAAATGAGTTTTTGGATGCCATCATTAATACCACAGCATCATAATCAAAACATGATAATAATTTGTTAATAGATACGACTTCTACCTCGTATCCCAGTATGCGAGACAAGGAACGGTGTCACCTGTCTCATACAACGTCTTGTATGACAAGCAAGGTTTGGATGCGGACAAGATGCAACGGCTAACGTTCAAGTTATGCCACCTTTACTTTAATTGGTCCGGAACTGTCACCGTTCCTGCTCCTTGCCAATATGCTCACAAGTTAGCATACTTAACCGGGCTTGCTCTCGGTGGGCCAAGCCACGAAAAACTTTCCAATCTGCTTTACTACTTGTAAAGGTTCTCAAACAACTAACACTGATCCTCAGCAATTTTTGCTTCACTTCGTCGTTAGTTGTATAATTTGTTATACATATTTTTTAAAAATAAGAAACTTATTTCTTCCGTAGATGGCATAAAATGCCTAGTTTTTCTCAAACTACTTCCACCGACTACTGGTCTTATTCATAATTTTACGAACATTGAAAGTGTTCTTAATATAGGCTAAAGAATTTATTTCGTGTTTTTGATTTGTTTTCCTGGTTTTTAAAACGAGACACTATTCTGAAATAGTGTACATTTTTTAACATTTTTGAGTGTTAGAATAAGAAATGAAAGATCAGGATGCAATTCAATGGATGGTTGCTTATTAGTATGTATGAAGAAACAGATATATCGCTGAATTGATGATTGACAATTGAAAACAATGGCCAGCTTATATAAGTAATTCAAAATTATTAAATATTTTAATATGTGGCGATTTATATTAATAAATATGCCGCGATGGTTGGTTACTTATGTTTTGTCAATCTTATTTTGTTTGTAAATACAAACATTTGCTTGTAATGAAATGGAATGGGATGGTTACGAATCTTTTGGCAAATCTGTTGGTGTTTGTTTCATTGATGTTTGGTTTTGGATTCTGAAAGTGCATTCTTTTCAAATAAATGGATATTTTATCGTTATATTTGTATTATTTGTAAGTCTTTTTTCTTATTCCATCAAGCATGATTTAAAGTAAAGTATTTAAATTTAAAGTAATTAAAATAATAAATTACTTTATCTCCCGTATGATATTGATTTAGGATTATATTATTTTACACACTCCTGTACCACTTGTACAATTAACTCATTTTAAAAGCTTTAATACTGTTTCGCATCTAGAACTACTTAATCATTCGTTTTGGTGTTTGATCTGAAATAATTGAAGATTAAGAAACTTCCCTTGAGATTTCTATGACATCACTAGCTAGATGTGAAAAGTATAATGGTGAACAAACATACGAACCAATGGCCAACGATATTGCACAATGCAACACCAGAGTTCATTTCCTGTTTCATCCGTAGAGATTGAAAGATAAATTATTTCTGCCTTATCAATAATAGTCAATTTATTCAAATGTTCGACCAACCGACTCGTATAAATATTTACACGGTCCTCATAGCACATAGTCAGCAACAAGTAAGGCGATACTCACGGTATGCATTTAATTTAATTTAAAGTGTACAAATCAAACAGTATTGACATAATAACTTGATCATCTTATTACGGACTCTTGGTTTTTCGCAACGGCTTTTTAGAACGATTACAAAGGATAAAAATGTATGCAAATTACGTACTACTATATTAGCATTATGACCGAATATACAATATGTAAAAGCAATATGTCAAGAGTCAAAACGTATAAGATGAAATCTGAAAAGTGATTTGATATGAGCTAGCTAAATCCTTTGTTCACACGTGACCTACTTAAACACACAAAAAAATCTTATTAGCAGCTACAATGTAATGTGATATCTTCAAAGATTTCGCTGTCAAAAGGTTTGTGTGTGGTATTAAATGACACCGTAATTTTGAGAGAAAATGAATTTTGAAAATAGTGTCCGCCGACCGGCCCGGCCTTTAGAGGTGATGGTAGCAATACAATGAGCTGTGGAAGTGGAAATACCCTGTCGAGGAAAAGGTAACTAGAGACAACGAATGTACTCTAGAGAGAAAAGTGGTTCAGTTCGGGTCAGATCGGCCGTAGAACGCATACAGATGGAAAAGTGGAGCGACTTCCTAGAAAATAAAATGGACAAGCTATTTTAACTAGCACTTAGGAGCACGCAAACTTTATGAGAATAAGAATGAATAATGAAGTTTGTTATCAAGATTATGATCTTGATGATTCTTTTCTACTTACACAAACAAATTTGCATCATATTCCCTTGTGGTTGAGCTATAAATTTTCTTGCTCTGTGCTTACTGTGCTTGCTTAAATACTTAGGTAGGTACTATGTACCATATTTTTGGGAATTGATGAAGGCATGCAAGAACTTTTCATTTCATGGTCTTTTGAGAGGTTTCATTTCAATTAAAGTGACAATTGTATTTCCATACAGAAAAAGTTAAGACATTTACATGTCTTTGGAAAATATCGGGAAAAACTCAAGTCGGACTCAAGCTCCATCAAATACAAACCAGGGTTGCCCAACACTAGAAACGCATATTTGATTTTATATTTGAACACTTTATAACGATAAGCTGTCTTGGCATTTTATTGACTGGTAATTGCTACAGTGTTTGACAGTATTCGGATTCTGATTGTCATTTCTACATACGAAATGAGTTCTGGGAATGCGCGAGAACTTGTCACACTCCGGGATACATATATGAACATCATACACCTCCTACTTTTACACCTCTATTACGGTTTAGGCGAGTGAAAGCATGCACCTTTAAAGCAATTCTATACGTGAAGAATACAAAAAGAAAATGTTTCCATCGTATGCTCAGTGTTGTTGAGTCGTCGTTGTAAAGCACTGGAGGTGATTCTAAGATATACCTAACCTTTCACAGAGTCTGCTTATTTCGGGTGGGGTACTCACTTCAGTATCCACTTCGTGGAGAAAGCAATGCTGACTACAGAACAGAATAGAACCGGCAGTGACGGTGATAGCAAGAAGAACTCCATCGTGCGTGAGTAGAAAGAGCTCTCTTCCTTCTGACGTCAATCTCTGCTGAGTTGATTTCTCCAAGAAGAAACTATATTAGTTTCTAATTTCCGTCCCCTTCACAATCGACATTTTGCAAATTCCTTCAAATGATTAAAAAAAATCGACTCAGTCGGCTTTTCGCCATCTAACAGTATAGAATTGCCAACATGCATTAATATGTTTACTACTTACTAATACTATATTCCACATATTCATCATAATTGCTTGTTTGTTTCATACTTCTATAGATTTTACACTTTCTCTGATCACCTGTGCACAATATTAGGAATGGACTGCTTTCTGCTTTCATCGTCTCTTATAATCAATCAGAGCATGTAATAAGAACTTTAATAACTTTGCGCAACGGCCACGCTTTAACGTGGTCTGAAATTTCTAATGATCATCGAATAAGCGTAAAAAGCCTATCCTACCTGTAACAAAGTGGAACGAACTGTTGCACCAGAATTTGTTGACATCAACGAGAACTGCTGCTGATGGTAAAAGCCTTGAAAAACAAGCGATGTCATTTTAGCGTGCCTGGCAGCTAACAAAATTAAGCCAGAAATGAAATTGTACAAAGTACAAACTATATAAAGGCAGAGTAATCATCGCGGTGTTTATTCTTTCAATAACTACCCAATTTTAGGAAGGTGAAAGTTAATGATGTTATTAGACTCAATTAGACTGTTTTCACGGGTCTGGGAAAAGCAGACTAGTGGAGAATTTGTCAACGAATACATAGTTAAACTGGATATTGTCTCCCGTTAAATTGGCTATTAGGAATCAGGACTTAAATTGGTAGTTTACTCAATGCAGGCGAAATAATTATAGCCAACTGTAAGCATTGTTTAAATTTTTAAAATTGTACGAATTAATGTATTTATTGCTCAAATCAATATCTTGCCAAAAGTAGACAAGTGAATTGTAAAATGAAAGTAATTTGGACAATGGTCTGCCTGCATTCTACACATATACGTTTTGTACACATATGTCGACGTGTTCTTGTCGGATAACTAATTTCTTTTATTCATTCCGTGTATTGCAGACCACAGATATGTCATTTCGCAGACAATAATACACTGTCCATTGACAACATTAGACTAACTATGCATAGTTTACTATTATTCTGGGTTGACAATTTTGAAGTAGACTAGTTATTGGATATTTGGTGGACTACTGGATGCCTGCTTTTCCGTATCCCGTTTTCACAAAAGAAAACGCAGTTCTTATCTCAATCTAACTCAATTACCCATATCCTAAGGCGAGTGTGGAATGTCGAATTACTGTTCGGTAAATTGAACTTAAATATCTACCAACTTGGCATGTGATCAACTATAATATCTGTTATTACATCACTTCATGACTAAAAGTCATTCAACTATAGACGCTTTATTTGTTCGCACTTTGTACAAGAGAGCTCTTAGAGAAGTTGCTGGCTGAGCTGAATTGGTCTATTTCTCTTCTCTATGGTGTGTTGCTTTTTTCATTATGTCACCGATGCGATGGAGAAGACGTCTGTGCAGGAAATACCTTTTCATAGTGTATTTCACGTCATACGTATCCATGCGGTTAATACAACCCGGAAATGCAATCCACGTTTACCTATTATGGAAACAATATAAAATATGTGAAGTAGGAACAATTAAAATCTGCAATATTTTAAAATTTATTCGAAGATAATGAAATTACTCATTGCAATGAAATGGGTTCACCGAACCCATTCGTATTTTAGATGACATTATTGGTCATATAACTTAAGATAATATGCTCTAGGGACATCGGGAGATGTTTTTATTCAAATTCCAAATATTATTTTTACCCTCATATGCGCGCTTGAAATTGTGTACTCTCTCATTTATTGAATCAGTTTTTTGTATTGATTTGATTTTTTATTAAAGCAAACATAAAATCGAAAAATCTGTACAAAATTTACATATTTGTTCAGGTTTTGGACACAAACAATTTTTTACTCTCTAGAATAAACTAGCTTCATTATCAAAAAGTTAACAAAGTGGGTTACTATTTGTATTTATAGTGAAATAAGTACATGCCACATACGGATTTGTGCAGAAAGATGTCGTTTCAAGAATAGAGAGAATTTTAAAAACTGAAACTGAATTATTTGTGAAATCATTCTTTAAATGTGAAGTATTAGAGGTATCGTAGATTTTTATTTGGCATGATTTTCAATTTAATATTGGTGTCGGAGGGAGTGGCTTTTGAAATTGAGTACATTTGTCAGCTGCGAGCTACTCCAATTTCCTCTTTAATTATCACACTCTCATTAACTTCGTTACGTCGAAATTGGAAATATTGCAAACAATTTGCATATTATTACTCGGCAAGATTCATATTATTCTACCAGAACATTCAGGCTTTAAAGCAATTTGTGCTTATAATGTGCAAAGAAATATCAAAGCCGAAAATGGATACAACGAATCCGTCCGACGAAGTTTGCAGAATGCAAATGCAAACTTTGCAAATTTTACCAGGTATATTTTATCTAGAAGGCATTGGATTTGGATGAATCTTCTTCGGCTTCGAGAAAAATACGCCATCAGAAGTTAGAAATGTAATGTGCTTGAGCAGGTATATTGAACAATGACCAGACCAAAATGGGAATAGAAGACAGTGCAAATAACCACCTTTGTGGTGTCTTGTTATGGGTAAAATCATTTCAAAGACATCTTAGTTTAACAAATAGAATTCGACAAAATTTGTTATATTTGAATCAGTGAAGAGGTTGACAAAATCTTCAGATACAGCAGCTATGGCAATATCATAAACGCAGAAAGAAAGTTGTGATAATTTCCATATAATTTATCTTGCAGATACATTACATTCTAACAGCCTGTACTAATATTGCTCAATTTTAAGACAAACTTTGTGTCACAAAGTTATAATAGATCTTCTACATCTACAAGTTTGTACATCTTGTACTTGCTTGCACATCAACAGTTTTTAAAGGCTGTGCGGCACAGCAGTTGGCCATGTACCTAACTGCTTTTCTCTTATTTAAGAATATTCAGCACAAATTACGGAGTAACCTTTTTAGAAATGCGTTGCCGTTAAAAGGCAAAATGGCACTGATTCATACATTAGGTACTGATATTAGTTGCAATGAGTGTCAAATTAATTGTCATGTTATCAAATCTTATAATATGAAATATTTTATAATACTACAGTACATAGAATCGATTATTTACTTTTCTACTACAGATATGAGATGTATGCAACACAAAACCAGCAAGACATCAAAATAGTGTATTGGAAAACCAAGCTCACCGCTTTATCATTCACCAGGAAATGAAATGAACTGACGATGGTATTTTAATCATACTAAACCTCTACCCTACGAACGATGTTTTTCACGCTGTGCAAAATCAGTTCATAGGTATTATTGTTGGTAACGATAAATGTAGTTATTACTTAACTTTTACACTACATTCTCAAGGAATAGCTTCCATTAAATCTGATGAGGAGTTAGGAAGCTGGCTGTGCCGTGAGTGCAAGTCATGAAACTGCTTTTTAAGGTTGCGCAAGTTCGTTTCATTTCACGTAAACAATACGATGCAATTAACAAGTTCATCTCTTCGTTTCCAACCTGTCTATTAATAACAACAAAAAGAACATTGTGGCTTATATATAAATTCGTACTATGAAACACAAAGCACACGTTTTGTGATGCGCCCGTTACGGTATAATAGCGAAACTTGAAATCCAGAAGAAAGAAGAAAAGGGAAAGCGTAATATTCAGCATAAAACGATATCAAAGCTACCAAAAGCAGAAGATACAATGTAATGTATTATTGCAAAATGGTAGTGACAGACCAGTCAAGCAGGTTAGGAGATACCGTTTTACGTCTAGTGAGATTGTATTCGGTGTAAGTGAAAGCAACATGGAGCAAGGGCTCATATCACATTGTATTCTAAAGCAATCGGCAAGATAAAAACGATCATACGTTGCTGCAGCCAATGGAGACCGGTAAACACCAACATCATGTTTCGCCGAAGCGATGCTTTCTCGTAGAGAAAGTGGCCCAATGGTTACACGGTACATAATGAAGAAGTAGAAAGAAGACCGGAAGTAGGGTGCGGCACTGGCACTTCTACTACTGAATAGTGCTTCTCAGATGTCATGTAACTCAAGTCCCTCATAGATGGACCGGAGCAAGCATATTTACCGCAAGGATGCGTACAGTATGTGGCCACGAAGTTCACAATCTCAAACTCGGAAACGACAAATCGGAAAAAATGGCTGATGGCTCTTTTGAGAGAGGGAGTGAAAAAATCCAATGGTATAAGCCTTGTTGACTGTGACCTTCTTTTGACCTCTGGACCGGAAATATATAAAAAGGTTTTTAAAAAACAACTACGTTTAAAAAACTTTAAACAGAAACTAACTTCGCCATCGTTTCCACGTCTCTTTTTAGCCAGTTACCAAGTTTCACAAAATTTCGCGGGGGCACTTTTTATAAACAAATAGAAATATAAGGCAAAAAGTGCTGCCATTATATTCCTATCTGTCACTCGTTATAAGATTCCTAATCTACCTCGCTAATAAACCTAATAAACCTAATCGCTTCCTCTCTCCAAAGAGCCATCGGCCATTTTCCCAATTTGTCGTTTCAGATTTATGATAAAAAGTTTCAACATGAACTCCGGTGGACACATACTGTACATAGTACCTCGTGTTGAATCCCCAATGATTTAACCAGTCCTACGCTGAAACTTAACCGTCTTTATGAAAGTACTTATGCTTTACGTAAATCATGCTAGAATGTCATACAATAAAGGACATGGATTTGGATTACCATGGTTTGCCTAATAGTATTGATGCTGTCCCGTGGCAGTATCATCCAACAGCGACACATATTGTTCACAGTTATTTTCACGAGTGAACACTGAACCGATGAACCGAGTGAGTTTTATGTCCAAACACTAACATCATCCAATGAACCATTACAATTAGTTATAAATCCATGGGTATTTGTAAAAAAGGATTAAATTTATATATGGCAGAATGATGCTTTGCTTAATATCTTTTGCTGATATATTTTCAAAGCTAGGTGAATTCTTTATCATAGAACTAGTTGATTAAGACCCCATCTTTCATCTCATTCCGTTGTGCGTTTGACATTTTGACATAGTGACTGTTAGGATACCACATTGAATTGAAACTTGGATGAGAGACCGAGTAAACTCTAGAAGGAGAAAGTCAGTGTTATAGATTGGATTTGGTACCGGCTACTAGTATCTATTCATTTCTAATGCAATTTCGTAAACTTTGTATGTGAAAAAGTAAACACACGTTCATTGCCCCAGATATTGATGTGGAACATGTAAACCACACAGCAACTATAAGCAGCGGCATCTCTTTAGGCAATAGTAAATGGGAAATATCCATGAACATTCCATGTTTCAGACGTACGTTTCCAGGTTTTGTTCTGCCTTCCACGAAGGCAGCTTAATGCTTCAAAAGGGTGCAAACCAAATCCATCAAAATTTGACATTCCTTTCGTTATTTATAGTGTCAATAACAATAAGTATTTACATTGCAAAACTAACAAAGGTTTTCGAAAAGAATAGAAAAATTCGAGTTTCTCGATCTTAGACACTATGAGTGGCATACATCTTATTTATATGTACGATTGATTACTTATACATGAACCTACCGCGTAAGCTTCGAGTACTAAACTAGCTTGTGAAAGCAGTCAAGGTTGGGGACTGAGGACAAAAAGAGATTGTGAACATTTCAGATTCAGTTGCAGATTGATTTGGTTCCATATTTTATTTATTGAAGTACAGTATGAATAAAATCTCATCGAATAGATCAAGAATGGGCAATAACACAGTCAACTGTAAGGTGAGCGCGATGAACTACAAATTTACGCAGGGTAGAGTATAAAAACACTGAAATAAAATTCGTCAAAACACAGTCGAGAATATAAAGTAAGCAACAGCGCAACCTGGTAGAAATCATATCTTGCTTATTTGTAATGGGTAAAATATACGGTACTTTGACTCTATGAACAATGTTTTTTACATAACTTCTTACACAAACACCAAGTAAATATTTATAAATGGAGAAAGTTGAGAAAAATATGCCGTACAAAACCAAGGAAAGTTTAAAGTGTGAATAGAATGTGAATCTTAATTTGCCCCGCTAATGAATAAAAGTTAATTGAAACCAGTGCCGGTACCGGTTCTCGTTTTCTCCCACATTAGTAACTATTTATTTTGTAAATCCAGTGCCGTTACCGGTTCTCGTTTTCCCCAGAGGTTAGCATAGGCGGAGACGATTACTCAGGGTTTAACATAAGGATTGAATAGGGTTTAGCATGAGACGACAGAATTGCATAGGGTTTAGCATAGGAAGGGACGATTGCACAGGGTTTAGCAGGAGATGGCACAATTGCGTAGGGTTTAGCATGAGAAGTTGCAACAAAATTATAGGGGAAGGGAGTTAAACACTACTCCAGGTTACCCATCGTACCGTGCTCGCGTCGCTTCGCTCGCTGCGCCTTATACCCATGAGGT